>CATIVE010000491.1:0-18626 GCA_949628195.1 Phasia obesa
AAATCACTGCTCTTCACTGATAAGAAACTGATGTACGAACCCCCGGCGGATTTATGTGTTTGCTGTGAATCAAAAGTAGTGTACTGATTTTAAGGAGATGGCTTGACATAATCATAAAATAAATCAAATTTTTAAAGTTTTTTGAAAACAACAATTTTCTGATTTTCCACTTTTTCAAAAAATTATTGTCCCAAGTTTAGAAACAATGGCACTGATTTTTCAATCTTAACAACACAGATATGTATGCATTTTTCTTCTAACTCTAAATGAAGTTACGCTCATATATTTTTTTATGATAGTTTCATATATGTTTGTTTTGTTTGGTTTTCTTGAGCTTCCGTAACGTATGAGTTTTCAAACTAATCTAAAGATGGTAAATGTGCAAATATTATTTCTAACTTTAAATATTTCAAAAACATTTTTTTCCTGACTTGTCTGTGTAGTTTTTTGTATTCGTTGTAGTTGTAAAAAATTAGATCATGAAGTCAAAAGGACATTTTCGAATGAAAATTTAATGCAATGGCAAAGAAATAAGGACGATGTTATAATTCATATGACAATCTTTACTCTATTCTATGCAAAATATAAATAATTTTCGTATATATCTGTGTCTTGTAATGATTAAAAATGTAGCGTAAGTAATTGATGATATAACTGGATTAGGAAAAAAAAAATAATAAATAAAATAAAATTATAATGAAACGAACAAAAATAATTAAAATTTCGCAATCGCCATTACTTGTAAAGACTTATCTAGATTTTCCCCAATGTGAATTGCAGCGGTTCGATTTTTTTTTAGAAAAGTAGTCCAACAAGATGTTTGAATTTTACAGGTAAAGTTTTTGTCCTTTTGATGTTGTAGTCGTTTGTTATAAAACGTATCAATAACTTCATTATAGAAACAGCTGGTTATATACTTAGATACGAGTATGTTATCAGCGTTTTGTTATCTTTTTCTTGGTAACTTACATTCTGGTATTAAGTTATTTGGATCTGTACTGCCAGTAAATGAAATAATATTGTAATAACTTCCATTGAGGACCGTCATCCCTGACTGTTTTTTCTTTCGGATGGCTAGCGCTTTCGATTTGAGGATGAAATTATCCTCGTTTATTTACGTTTAGATATTACTAGATATCTAGACGTAAAACGATGATGAAATGTACGTCTTATTTTTAACACGTCTTATTTTATTCGGTCAAATAATTAATCGATTTTGCAATTTAAATTTTATTTAAATTCTATTAATCGGGGATAGTTTTTAAATTACTCAAATAACTCGAATTAATCGAACATTTTTAAAATATTCGATTAATAATAAAATTTGTATCCAATGGGAAAAGAAAACCATACAAATTTTAATAACTTTGACTTTATATTATCATTTCTTCCTCCAATACGCAGATAAAAAAAGAAATACTATGAACTAATTTCATAGCTTTTCAGTGACATATAATATGAAATAGGTGCTTCAGTAAGTAGTATGCTAGTCTATGAGTCTGGGGGTTCGATTACCAAAAATTGTTTCATTGGAATGAGTGAAGGTCTTCCTTAGTATGATTGATAGTTAAATTAGAATTTAATTTGTAATTGTATTGTGACAAAGAGAAACCGTGTTTGGATAATTCTTGCAAAAAAAACCGACTCCAAAACAGATAGAAGGGCACCAATTCTAAACTAAAAATGTAAGAAGTAATCTGTAAGAATTAGATTTGAATCAAATAAAAGATGCGCCAAACTTATAGGGAAAAAATGAAGACTATTTGAACGTCAAGCCTCTCCTCTTTTCATCAGCATCCGTCTTTTATAGGGGCACCATTCAAGCCTCTGTCTACGGTTTCACAGATAGGGGCACACAGATCAAATAACATCACATATTCGGACACCCTTTAATTTACAATGTTAAATTAAATACCTGTTGTTATACGGGACTTGGCCACAAAGATTCTGTGTAAATTTCAACTATCTGTCTATAATGGTTAAAAAGTTTAACCATATATATCAAACTATATGAACTATTGGGACACCCTTTACATTATAATTCCAAATATTTATACTTGTTATCATACCAGAGATAGAAGTGGACAGTCTGCTTAATTTTCAAGTGTTTGTGTTTAACGGTTCAAAAGATAGGGCCATATAGATCAAATTACATAATTTATGGGGACACCCTTTAATTTCTAAATTCAAATTGTATACTTGCTATAGTGGACTTTGCAATACAGGTTCCTTGTAAATTTCAGCTGTCTGTCTCTAACATTTCAAAAGTTTGGCCACACACATAGAATGACATTAACTATTGGGACACCCTTTTAGTTCCACATTCAAATTTTATACTTTTTGTTATAGCTGACTTAGCACTATAGGTTCTTTGTAAATTTCAGCGGTCTGTGTAAAACTGTTCAATGTATATGTTCATATACATCAAATTAAATGAACTATTGGAGCACCCTTTAATTTAAAATTTTGAATAATTTTACATTTTATTATGACGGTCATAGTAATCGACATTTTGTCAAATTTTTAAGGTAAACATCCTTTTGTGTTTGTCGTCAATGTTGTTTAAATGCCTACAGTTAGCACAGCAAATTCTATTTGCACGCTTCATCAATAAATGGCGTTTATTGAAAGTCAAACTTTCGTACTTGAAAAACAACATTTAATAGCAGACATCGTTGGCAGACATATAAGGAATCTTCGTAGTAAGAGGAATTCTGAAACATGATTTAACTGATAATCAGTCAGGGGCAGGGCAGTTTACACTACTAAGAAAAATTGAATTATGTATATAAATGATTAGAATTTTAAAAATACACGTAAATTAAAACGATGTTCATAATCAAAAAATTTTGTGAAAAAAGTCATACTCGATTTATAAAAAAATCACGGGTATTATTTTTTTTAGTATTTACGAAACACGTATGGTTCGAAATTATTCTTAAACAAACAAATAAGAAGTAAACAAATTAGTAAAAAATTGGAAATCATAATGAAATAAATTTTAGCAGATTAACTGATATGATATGTTCGAGTTATTTTTTCATCGAAATTTGCAATTTTTCTTACTCCAACAAATAATCGAGTTAATATTCTATGGTTAATCGAGCCATGATTGATCGAGTGGATACCCTAATCATATATACGAATAAATAAAAATTTGTAAGTGAAAGATATAAGAGCACGTCTGTAAATAAATATGACATATGTAAAACTGCATCGTACATATTTATTTTAATTGATTTTCTTTTTTTGCAAATAGTTTCTATTAGAACCTTACAAATTAAGTGACTTAATGCTGAAATCTATGTTAAAATTATGTTTTTTGTTGACTTATTTTGTAGTTCCAACTTATGTTCTCTTTTTGATTTTAAATTAGCTTTAATCCTTTTTAATAATCATAAAGTATCTTGTGTGTAAAAATATCTCAAAAATTTTTTTTTAGATCTCGATGGAGAAGTTTTTGTTAATGTTGATTTTAGTTTTAATAAAACACATTAGTCTTGTTGCGCAGAAGTTTTTTGTTTTTTTTTTTTTTTCATTTTATTTTTATGTAACAATGCAATTTACAGTCTAGGGTAAAGCAAAAAGTAAATTACTTAAAACTACCAACTCGCATTTACTGGTCCCTCGATAGGCAAACAGATAATGAATGAATCTTACATTTGCAATTGGGAAATCAATTAAAAAAAATGCATATTTGTGCAATTCGCAAATTTAAGGATAAAAAAGCTTGGATAAAAATACATTTAAGGACTTCTTTGAAAGAATAAAGTCTAAAGAAATTATTGATTTAGAAGTGCCCAGATTGTCTTTTTGGGCATAATCGTTAAAGAAATATTGTTTAAGCATAATTTCAAGTAAAAACTATTTGAGCTGTAAGTTATCTCTAAATTAATATAGATGTTTAATTAACATTATTTTAACTTATAGGCCACAATAATTTAACAGTTCTTAGTTAATAAACAAACACACTGGAGCAGTTTTCGAAGTTTTGGAAATGTTTTGTAACTGCAATGTAAAACATACATTACGGCCATGGGTTTCAAAGTAGCAAAAAACATCTCCTTTATTCTTCTTTTTATTCCACAATAAAACTAACACACTTTACAATAAGGTTTTTCTCCAACTGTTACTTGCCTTCTCTTATATTTTTTTCCATTTCTGCTTCTATATTTCGTGGCACATCAACGCTTTTAGCAACTTTGTAAAACCTGTATGTTGTTAACAATTTTTAAATTTTTTATTATTATTTTTCTTTTTTTTTGTTCATTTTAATTTTTTTTTGTATTTTTTTAATGCACTAAAACCACTATTTTTACAACTTGCGTGCAACATTATTTACAATGGTTTATGTGCATTATTGTATAATACCGTCGGTTTGTTGAGTGATTTAATATATTTCATTTTTTGTCGGAGTTCATACTGTTTACGCTCTGGTCATGTGTCTACTTCGAAGTTATTTTTTTGCTTTGTTTTTTGTTGTTATGAAAAATAAAAGAAAAACTACATTATAGAATTAGTTTAAAAGTTATAATGTATGGTATTTAACTGAATATAATAAAAATAACAACGCATTAACATACACATATAAAAAATGTGCAACTATAACACACTAGCTTTACTCGGTGTGTTTCGCTACACACATTATCAAAAAGTAAAATAAAGATTTTTAAGTAAAATATGGTTAAGAATAACTTGAAAAGACAAGTTATTCTCAGAGTAAAAAAATTCGTTACGCTAGCTAATTAAGTTCGCGAGGTACACGATGATTTTTCACTTTGTAAAGTAGATACATCGCACATTTTCCTAACGCTGCCAGTTATTCACGACTTTGTGCAAAATTTTCAGGCTCTACTTATCACAGTTTGTAAGATACACAATAATAATATTTCCTTTTTCTTGGAGCTACCACGTCCATTTCACCAATCCGTCAGGTTTTTTGCTCATCAATGGATGTTAATAAAAAGATATATATTATAGTTAGGTATGCTATATAATATTTTTTTACTTTGCATGCACGCAAAGAAAAACATGGTTGAAGTAACCATAATTTAAGAACAACATATGGTTGTAGTTTAACTACATTATTTTTAATGTAAACATTATATGCACTTATATAATTATAACTATATAATATTATGTATAATTATAACTACATGCGTTGCTCGTAGAATCCAGAAATATTTTTTCATTAATCAAAAAAAGTTTTCGTGGCTCTGAGAGGTTAAATTTCTGAAAAATATTTATTAAGAAAGTTATAAATAAGCATATTCTAAGCTTTTGATTATCATTTATAGTTTCATTCCATACGTTATTTTATTAAAAATTGTTTGCGCTTGTTTTTTCGATCTTACCCCTTTTTTCTATTCAAATATTTATTTGGAGTGTAGAGGGTTTCCCTATATTTAAATTTTGTTACTTTGTTACTTTGTTGCAGCTGTGTTTTATTGTTTTGTTTTAGATTTGTTTATTATTATTTTTTCCTTTTACCCTTAAAAAAAAAGAAAATGTAATTAATACAATGTGACACTTTGTGGTAATATTTTGTTAAGCTTCGCTTTGTTTCTGTTGCTGCCTTTGTTATTTGGCTTTTGTTTTGTTTGTTGGTTTTAACGGTAATACGGAAGTGTTATATCTAGTGTAATTTTATTTGTTAAATATACATATAGAATGTGACGAATTGTTGTCGTTGCTAATGTCTTGGTTTTGTTTATTCCTTTTTTTTGCTAAACTGTTTGCTTCTTTTTTCGTTTCATAAAAGTACTTTCATAATTTATAAGATGTAAATTAATTGTAAATAATGCAGTTGCTGTGCTTAACACAGATAAAAGTTGGAAACTTTTTTGAAAATTAAACTTAGTACTCTTAAAATAATATTTGTGATTAGGGTGGCCAGATATGGTAATTTTTCGCCAAATGTAGCGACATTTAAATTATTTTTAAGGGTATAATATTTGATTTGGAGATATGGAGATTTTTAAATTAGTTGGTAATTTTTGGTCAATTTTTGAGAGTGAATTAAGGAATGTTAAAAACAAATATTGAATTGGATTTTTTATACCTTTCACCATAGGTGTTACTGGTTTGTCGTTTCGTTTGTAATTTCTACAATATTCATTGCCGATCATAAAAATTTTACATATAATGCATCTTTATGCATCCCTATAGTCGGTTGAGTTCTGTTCGTCTGTTCGTAATCGGGTTGCAGTCCATTATGTTATGGCCAAGGAGACATGGTTAAAAAGCGAATGCTTCTATTTTCCCTCCGATTTTCCCATGACTTTCTTTGTATGCTATTATTGTTTTTCTTGTGTTTTATAAAAAAAAATTTCCAAATTCCAAAAAAACTCTAAACTACCAAAAAAAAAACGGAACTTCACTAAACAAACTAAATTTTATTAAAATATCACGTTTTGGCTAAATATCACATTTCTACAAATTGCAGTTTTACCCAAAAGTTGTAGTTTCGATCCAAAAATTTTAATTTTACTAAAACCCGAAAATGAAAAAAAAAACTTTAAAATATCCATAATTTTAAGGTTTACAAAAAGAACCCAGTTTCGCAAAAAAACGCATTTTCTGTGAGTTTTTAGGTTGAAATATTGTTTTGAATATTGCAGGTAATTTTTGAAATTAGTTCGTTATATTCTCTCTAAGTTGAAAGAACATTAATTACAAATTAGGTGATTAATTATAAAGAAAAAAATTGGATTTTTATTAGACGACGGCATGACGCAAACATGTTTAGCTAACAAAGTTTGGTTTGATACTAGATTAGTATCAACTAAAAAACGAATGTTAGCTGAAAACAAATAAACAAAAGTTGCTCTCATATATAAATCAGGTGGTAAATATTAAAAGAAAAATATGAAACAATAATTCTTGCAAAAAAAGATCATGTTTCCTTAAGACGGTAACTATTGCGACACCCTGTAATTTCCGAAGTCAAATTTTATATTAGTTATAGCGTTCGTAGCAATACAGGTTCATTGTAAATTTCAACCGTCTGTCTGTAATGGTTTAAAAGTTTGGTCATATACATCAAATTACATAAACTATTGCGACACCCTGTAATTTACAATTTTAAATATTTATAATTATTATAACAGATATAGTAATGGACATTATGTCTAATTGTTAAGTGTTTATCAATAACTGTTTAAAAGATAGGGTCATATATATCAAATGACGTCACCTATTGGGACACCCTTTAAATTAAAATTTTAATATATATACTTTTTAAAGAGGACTTCGTCATACAAATTCTTTTTAAATTTTAACTTTGTGTCAATATACGTCAAATTACATTAACTATTGGGACACCCTTTAATTTCCAATTTTAAAGATTTATACTTGTTGTTATACCAGACATAGTAGTGAACATTCTGTCTATTTTTCAAGTGTTTGTCTATAACGGTTCCAAAGATGAGGACATAATGGTCAAATTACATCAATAATGGGGACACCCTTTAATTTATAGATCCAAATTTTATACTTGTTGTAATAGCGGGCTAAGCAATATAGGCTCTTTGTAAATTTCAACTGTCTATCTATAACAGTTGAAAAGCTTGGCCATATATATTACTTTTCATTAACTATTGGGACACCCTTTAATTTCCAAATTCATATTTTACACTTGTTATTTTAGCGGATTTAGAAATACAAGTTCTTTGTAAATTTCAACTGTCTGTCGACAACGGCTCAAAATGTTTGGCCATATATATATCAAAATAAACCGTCTAATGGGACACCCTTTAATTTCTAATTTTAAATATTTATACTTATTATAACAGACATAGCAACGAATATTCTGTGCAACTTTCAAGTGTTTGTCTATAACGGTTCAAAAGATAGGAAAATAAAGGTGAAATTACGTCACCTATGGGGTCACCCTTTAATTTTTAATTTTATTTTTTAATTACTCTTTTTTATTGGGAGCTATAGTGATGCGCACTTTTTTTTAATTTTAAATTGGTGACCTATAAAGTTCATAATACACGTAAAAAACAGATATGTTGTATGGGGACACCCTTTAATTTTTAAAATTTTGAACTTCTTTTAAAACGGGACCAATCTGTAGCCATGGCCTATCTAATAGCGCAAAATTTTTTAAAATCGGTTCAGAAATGACCGAGTTCTGAAGGCACAAACATACAGAAAAAGCAACACACAGACGAATTGATAACCTCCTTCTTTTTCGAAGTCGGTTAAAAAGGGAAGCTTTGTGTTGTTGTAGACTTCTTTCTCACCAAATACTAAACACAACTCAAAGTATATAGATGCGAAGAATGTTGATGACGGAAGTAGCTGTCCAGAAAATGCATTCTATTCTCATAGCGTCTAAAAATAATATTTCCTTCTTTGTTCTTTAAAATTAATCACCTAATTTGTAATTAATATTCCTTCCACTTAGAGAAAATATAATGAACTTAAGACTAATTGCAAAAATTAATTTGTATGTTAGTAAATATAGTTCGACAAATTAAAATTTAAATATTCAATAGTTAAGGTAATTCTTGCAAATTCTTGGCATACCAATCTGTCAAATGTATGTTGGTATTAAAAATTAGTAAAAGCATTTTTGATGCTTTTTGTATGTTATTTTTTTTTTGCGAAAAAATTCTAGGTTATCAAAACTAAAAAAACAAAATTACCAACAAATTGCAGTTATGACGAAAACTTTAAATTAAATAAACAGAAAATGTTTATGCTAAAATACTGAAAGCTATCTAACACTATATCTGAAATTGTGACATCTCTTTTGTAAAAGGTATATAGCATTCAGCACAGCCGAATACAGCTTACACTAACTCATATTTACGTACAATTATTAAATAAATAGGGCTTTTGAAAATATAAACGTAGTTAAAGTTTATGAAGTTTCTATTTTAAAATTGCAATTCGATATAACAATATTTTTGTTTGTTTATTTAATTTTTTATTAATTGCATACCTTTGGATTATTTTTGTTTTCCGGTATAGATATAATACTTTTACTAATACCACTATAATTATTCACCGAAATATGATTTTCTTGATGCTGTACTAGCGCATGTTTTACTTCATCTTTAATTTCTGTCGAATAAATTAAATTCCCATTATATATGTTCCGCAAAAACGATAGAGATATATACATAAGTAGATAATATATATATATACGTACATACATTTTTTCAAAAACCAACAAATCTTTGCAACAGATTTTAATATTAAACCATTTGAAGTTTTTAATTAAATACACATAGATATGAATTTAAAAAAGTAAAAATTACAAAAATTACACTTTTTTCTATTAAGAAATCCTTATTTTTTATCCCTTTTATTGCTTTCTAGTGCAATAAACTAGGTTAGTTTTTATTTAAAAAAAAAATTATGCGTGTTCTTGCCCATATAATAACAAACATTTCATTATAATAACATTTCCATATTAAAAAAAAAATATAAAAGTATTTTTTCTATGTAAACTCACGACTTTTTATTTGTAAAAGAGGGAATATATTTATTAAAATTAAGGTAAATTTTTTTTTTACAAAAGCCGAAAAATTTTGACATGGCATTTTATCCTTTTATCCTTATAATTAATGAATATAGAACATATCTTTTAAGTTTTCTTTAGTAAAATTTAATTAAAAGAATACAATGTTAAATCACGTTTTTGTGTCTTTACATAACGTGTAAGTATGTTAGGGGAACAAAACGTTTCTTTATCAATTTTATATAATGAGGACGACGAATTTAAAGTAATAAAGTTTCTGTAAAATATTAAGTTTTACAAAGGTGGATTATTAGAAAAATACTTTATACATTTTTTAAAACAAAAAGCTATTATTTATATATTTATATATTATATATTATATATTATATATATTTTGTAATGACATCAAATATAAAACGCTAAACAGCACTTACAAATTACCCGTCCTTACTTAATGCTTTCAATAGAACAAAAAAAAGAAAAAAACAATAATACTCACTAATTACATATGAAGTGTCAAATGTCTATACTTTAATATTTTGTTTACAAAATCGATACGTATAATAATCTATACATATAATAAAATAGTAAATTATCCCCGTCTGTCTGTCTACTTTTCGTTTGTGTTCGCATCACGTAAAAACTACTGGATAGATTTTAACAAAATTTTGTGAGAAGGTACCTTCCCATCCTGATTCCAATATAAAAGAATTTTTTCAGCAAAAATATCTCATTTCCAAGAGAAAGTGGAGAAAAAGCAGTGAGAGTACGGAATTTCCGGTTTTTCGGTTTAAAACTGAGATATTTTATTTTTGAAAGTGGAATATTTTAAAAACAGAATTTTTAAGAATTGTATATAAATTTTTAGAATTGTATATAAATTTTTTAATTTTATCCAAGGCTGGGTACCCTTAAATATAAAGAAAATATGTATTTGGATAGATTGTAGAAAAATTTTGTAAGGAGTTACCTTTGCGTCCTGATTCCAATATAGGATATTTTTTTCGCAAAACATTTTATTTCCAAGAGATAATATCGAGAAACAGCCAACTTTTTTTACCGCTTTAAAGGTACTGCATACTTTGAGGCATCTTTTATTTTTGAAAAGCGGGATATTTTAAACACCGTTGCGCAACAGAAAGCACTGACAAAATATTAGTTACTTACTGCCAGATATCAATTTGAATGAAATTTGTATTTGATTTGCACTTTCACCTTGTGGAATTACAATGTTATTAATATATTTTAAACACCTTTTACAGAGCTTTACAATAATTTTTAGAATTTTAGAATTTTTTATAAATTTTAAAATTTTATCCAGGGATGGGTACGTTTATATAAAGTAAATACATAAACCATAACTGAAACACTATAAAAGTAAGAGTTACAATTGGTGTGGAATACTTTCAACGCCAAATCGAGCAAAATATGGTCAGGACGACCAAGACATGGCGGGCACAGCTAGTTTAATATAATTTAATATAATTATATGGATAAAAGTAATCGAAACAGTTATAAAAACCGGTGGTGTCTTACCCTGTATAAAAATTAATTGTAAAAAATGTATCATATTTACCTGTTCTTTGTGTGACATATTTAAAACAGAACATGTTGTTTATTCACAGTCTTGCAATTTTTGAACACAAGCATTTACTACATTTTTGTCAGAAAATATAACTCTATAACTAAGAGTCTTTCGAAATCATTTGATGTTCTGGTAGATCGATTTGTTCTAACTGAGATATTGATTATCAGGTAGTATCATAACTCCGCGGAAAAAAATTGGTCGGTCTATTTCCAAAATAAGGACATGAAATTTGGGGAGGAGCAATTTCATATATGCGGCTTTATCAACAAAGATAATTGTCGTAACTGAGATCGAAATACTCACACATCATTCGACAAATTTTCTGCGCATGAGAACATATGTGTGGTGTGCCCTAGCGTAACATCCAGGTTACCATATACAATTTAAGAAAATCAACAAGGAAAACATGGCATAAATGTAAAAAAATGGAGGCTGGATTTGGTTTTGTTTATACCCAAGGCATTATGTAGTGAGGTGATTCTCTAAAAATAAAATTCTGAAACCATGTATAACATAGCCAGGTCTGTAATTTATTACCATTTTAAATCGAACATTGCCAAACGAAAATGGTTAAATTTACTTCTCTGCCCTTTTGAATCCAGAAAATATATATCATTAGTAGTCTTTTCTTTTTTAATCTATGTTGAAGAAGAAAAATCAAATAATAAACTAATATAACGTAATAGACATTACCTGTGATCAAGTGCATAGACTTAAATAGCTAAATAATTTAACTACGAAAACAAATTATAAGAATTCAAATTATATATATTATGGGTGTTTAAAAAATAATTGATATAAATTTTTACCGGAAAACGCTACACTGATTTCTACTACCATGTATTTTATATCAGCATGGAGATATTAGATTTAATTATTATTGCCTTTTTATTTTAATTAATTAAAGCCTTAAATAGCTATTTAATACTGCCTTCATAGGAAGAAATTAATTCATCCGCTTGCGTATCTTTAAAATAAATAAAAATATATGTTGAAAATTATAATAAATAAAAGTCACGTATATTAAATAACATTAATTGCCTTTCAACACTCATCTCTACAGCAGCAATTGCCATGCCCCCTAAGCTATATAGTAAGGAACTTTAAATAAACCTGCAGCATTGCCACTTGAAAAACCAGAACTTTCACACTGCCACATTTGCAGTTGTTGTCGGTTTCATTATGTACGGCACAGGACTTGAAAATAAAAATTGTGGAAAAATGCCGAGTTCACAGAATTAAACAACCAACATCCATCCAACTTAACGCAATTAACGTTGGTTTAAAACAAAAGTGCGAAGTTTAAGTGTTTATTTCAAATGTTGTTTTCTTTTCGAAATTGCTTCCTCCCGTTAAATATGAGGGCTACTTGAAAACAGAAAAAAAAACTTTTACGGAAAATTATGTATTCTTAAAACTGTTGTCACTTTTTAACAAATGAATTTCCACTTATTTCCTCAGACAGTTTATCTTTGCTATTTTTCTTTTTAAGCAGATTTCTTGTGGCATACGTATACATACTTTGCGTCCTTATTTTTTAATTTTTGTTCGTTTTTCTAAACTTTATTTTTATAAAGTTCTAGAGTAAGGCATTAGGCAAAATAAATCTTTTCATGGAAGGAGAAAAGAAAAGAGTCTTCTCCTCTTTTTCCTCCTCCTTTTCTTTTCTTAATCAATTTTATTTTTTTAACAATATACATTTACTTATCCTTAAATAATTTGGTCTGTATATTATATACTTTTATTTTTTGGTTTTGTGCTAGAAAAATCAATTTAAAATTGTTTGTGTGGAGCAAGAGACTTGAGGACAAAAATATTAATGGGGCAAAGTGTACAGCTGTGTACATATGGTTAAATAAATGATATTTTCTTTCAAATGATCCCTGAGAAAATATTCCAGCGACAATAAATCACAAGAAGTGATAACGTCACATCGGTAATTATGGGACCGCAAAATTTCTCCTGCAGCAGGAAAAAATCCCTGGTATTCATGTCAAACTGCTGATAGCAGAATTCACGGTTATGCTAATTCTCTACGTTGTCTCACTATGGCCCCTACGGGCATATTTTTAATCTCTTTAGAAATTAATAAAACTTTACGAAACACAACTGTTCAACAGATTCACCCCTATTCGATTACGTTCCCGCATTCAGTTATGAACGAATCGAAAAAAGGTATTCGAAACAAAAACTGAATCGAAAGAAAAAGAAGAAGAGAAGAGTATGTTTAATACAACTGTTTTTCTATGAATTAAATGAAATAGGAACACAAATTAATATAAACATAAAATAACATTATTTATTTTTAATCACGCATGATTCCTTTGCAAATTTATTTAATAAATATTTTATGAGTATAAAATATTTATTTTATTTTATGAGTATAAAATATTTATTTCCAAAAAATATAATAATCGAAATTAATTAAAAAGCCTTTTTGATACATTTTGAATGGTATCCAATGCAAACCCTTAATGTAGAAAAATAAAAGAAGAATAAAATAAACTTTTTGAAATCGAAATGGTTACTATGGTTTTTTGTTTTGTTTAGAAATTTACATTTGGCTTTCTTTATAGACTGATTGAACTTCTCATTTAGTCTATTAAGTTTTAAGCATAAGAATCTGAGTTTTAATTCAGAAAAATTGGGAAAAAGCCACTGATGAGCTAGTTGAGCACTAGCGAAATAGCTATCTGGATAAGCTTTCCCCATAGTAATCAATTTCGATTATTATATTTTTCGGAAATAAATATTTTATACTCATAAAATATTTATTTAATAAATTTGCAAAGGAATCATGCGTGATTAAAAATAAATAATGTATATAACACGATTCCAAATATACATTTTTTTGTATAAACATAAAATTATTAATAAACAATTCTTTTTGCCATTAAAAAAAGTTAAATTAAGTGTGCAAAACGTTTTCTAAAGGCAATTACATAATTAAGTTTTACATAAATGTAATTATGCTGAACGTGTTGGTGCCGGTGCTCTCCTATATTTAGCTGCCGTTAAGGAGTATTTAGCCACCGTTAAGGAGTACTTAGCCGCTGAAATTCTTGAATTGGCTGATAATGCTGCTCGTGGCAACAACAAGACCAGAATTATTCCTTGCCATTATCCAACTGTAAACTGTTTAACGAAGAGTTAAAAAAATTATTGCCCAAGATGTAGTTTTGGGAAAAGAAAATTCCAACCGATTAGAAAAAAATTACATACCGTCATCAATCAGCATCATAAGAGGCAATCAGCATCAATAAAAGGGAAATTCCGGGAGAACATACATACCTGTATATTTTTGGATCTTATAAATATTGAAAAGAAAACAAAAAATATACAGTAACTAAAAGGTATTTGTGCTACAACTATTCCAGTGTGAAGAATCCTGCAGCGCCGGCGGTGTTATTTAAAATTTGTATATGTACATCACTGAAGCACAAAACTAAAGTGTTCATTTATGGATCCACCGGTTAAATTATAAATCTTTCGTTGCCATTCAATTCCACCAAAAAATTAAATAAAATTTACAAACATCAGCACAAAAGCAATTAATTGTTAAAAAAAACTATTTATTGTGTTACATATTTACATCTTTTTTAATTACACGCTCTTTTAAACTAAACAAACAACAAAACGAAAAACTTTCCGTTAACAAATTCACAACTTACAAAAACGTAGCTACGATCATAATGCAGAATACATACAATCGTAAAAAATTAAATGAAACGGAACACAGAATACCAAAGTTGACAAACGGAGAAAATTTCGATTCGAATCGAAACGCAGAATAGGTGTGATTATTAATTACAGAACCATCAACTGGCAATTGTGACAAACAAAAGTCTCTAACCGCTGTTATTTCAGTTATTTGAAGCCAGAAACATCTGAATCTTATTTTATCTAACCTAAATGATCATAAGACTAATCTCGTTTATCAAAAACTCAACTAGAGTGTAAATATGCTGTATTGGGAAACACAATATCGTTGGTCACTGTAAAATTGGCTGTGATCATTTAAAAATAAATGGACAAATATGTACGTGTGTGCGATTACCCAAATGCCATGTAAGATAGTATTGGCAATAGTTTACAAAAGTAAATCATTTTACTTGTATCTGTTCATTTAGTTCTTCATTTTTTTTTTTTCTTCCTAAAAGTCGAACTTTTTCTACCCGTATTTTAGTGCACTAAAACTTACTTTTATGTGGTTTATTTGGTCTACCGAATAAGTTTTTATATTTTGTTTTTCTGAATAGAAAAAAAAATAAAGTTTTTCTTCTTGTCTGAAAACATAATTTACCATTGAGTATAATGCTCCCTGGTCTGTCTATGTACTTTTGTGTATGAGAATTAATGTATATATTTATATACCATACTTGCTTTTTATTTTGATTCTACACTTTATGTACATACATAAAAATAAGTGTTGGGAAATATTTGTTTGTGTGAATGACCCAGTAAATTGTTTGCAATATTGTATGTTTCTGAAGATGCATGTTCATTAAGTCTAAGTTTTTTTTAGTCACTTTCATGTTATAACCTCGACTAGCCATTTTGGCTACTAGTTTGCAGTGATTAGTTTTTGCTTTTCTGTTAATTTTCAAGTTTGTTTGTGCAACTATGTATTTAACGTACATATGTAGTATATATATTTAGTGAAGCTGTTTTTATATAAAATCAAGTAAAAGGAAACATATATTATTGAGCGGTAAACCACAATTGAAACTAAATTTTATTTGTCTACGGTCATTGAGTTTTTTTTTTTTAATAAAATTAAATAAAATATACATAAAATAAATATGAAATAAATTTTTCCTTTGATATAAAATTTTTTGTTTTGCAGGTGCGTTGACATGTTTATTTAAATACTTTAAATATTCTCTGGTTTTGGGTATGTTTATATATATGTATATGTGTATATTATCTGTTTTGTATTGTAATTTTTTAGTAAGATGTTAAAGAAAGATGGCTAAAGAAAAGCTAGAATTAAATGTCAGTTATAATTTTTTTAAGGTAAAAATGGTAGCATGGGCTGTTTTTAATCCAAGAGACATCCTGCTCATTTTTAGAAGAGGAAATATTAAAGTTAATATTGTCATACAAAAAAACAGTTTTACATAAATTAAATCATGTGACATCTGTGGAAATTATATTAACTTGCGCCACTATTATTCATTATAAAATGTCATTTATTTTTGTTTAATCAAAATGCAAAGAAAGGGAAAACAAACCCTAAAAAATGAATATTTACAATTTCAAATGCACTCTCAAGCAAATTTCCCTCGATCCTCTATACTGATGTAGTTCTATATAGGAAAGGTACTAGGTTTCTGTACGGTTATCACTTGCGTCTTAAAGAAATTGTTAAGGGTTTTCTATTGTTGCATTCATATGAGTTTTAACAGTTGAGGGTTTGGTAATAAGATTTATGGCACGGAATATGCTGCAGTAGTCGCAGTATCGGCTGGTAAAATTAGATCTAACTGTATTATTGTTATGAGTTTTAGGGTTTCGTCTGTAAAAGCCTTTTATCTCTGTAATCGTAAAGGGTATACCTTGAATTTTTCACAAAAGTTGATATAATACCAAGTACGAAAGCCGATAATTTTCCGAAAGTGACGTAGCAGATACTTAAAATTTACCCAGACTATTTCTAACAATATCTTTTGCTACAAAAAGCATTAAAAATAAAATTAAAGGTAGGTGTCTAGAAGTCTTTATTATGAGGAGTTTAGCTAACTCGTGTATTGGTACAAAAAATATGTTTATATAACTTTGGCTTTACTTGAGATATGATTGCATAATTTCTTCAACAGATAAAGAACACTTTTTCTTACAAATGTTGTGCTCAGCATCAACAGCTGATCAAAGAAAGTTATGCCATTATACTTGTATTCTAATTCAAACTCCACTACTAATCTATTTTATTTATTTTTTGTCTAAAATCCGATGTTCCGAAAACCAGTAAAAACATTAAATCTACCCTGACAAGAACTTACCCCATTTCCCGAAAAAACAAAATCATATCATGAATTTTCTACCTTAACACTTTACGGTTACATACCTTGGCTTATGTCTTTTACTTTAAAATCATCAAAAAAACCAGCAGTTTCTACGCGGGGTTTTACTTAAATTTAGTTACTGATAACAACAATATTAATTTTAACCAAATGTGTCTTAACAAAAATATTTAACACATAAGTACTGTTTTCACAATAACTTCATGACGATCACAGTACGAATTGGCAAATGAGAGATTCATTTCGAAATTGTTTTTGTGCTACATCTATTTTAATATGTACATGCATTAAATTTGAAAAAAATAATATACGGTTTATTTATTTTTCTATGCTATTTTGATTTAGTTTTTATTAAAATTATTTTAAGCTTCAAAGTAATTTATATTATATTCATTTATTTATCATTTTAAACTTTTCTATCCATTAAATTATTTTGCTAAAAAAGGACGAAAAGCAAATCAAAATCCAGACACTTTAATTATTTTGTTGATTTTTTTTATATATAATCAAAAACACTCTAATGAACAAAAATGTTAAATAATTATAAGAAAGAGAATTATTTTTTCCCTGCATTCTCCAGATTCTTAAAAAGTTATCATCATGTTTTCCTATTTATTTATTTGATTAACTACATAATCATTCTTCCTATTTTATTTTCTCCAAAATTCCCATCGCATACTAGAAATTTCTTGTGTTTACTTCTCATATAATCGTAAAAAGAATCCTTTCAAAATTTATTTTGTTATTTTCTTTGTCTGGCTCATAAAATAAATGAAGCATCACGAAATTTAGTTAAATTTGGATATTTTATGAATGTTAAATGGAAAAGAAAATAGTTCATTTGAAGGGTTTGCTTTATTGTTAGCATTTTGTTTAAAAATCTTTATTTATTTATATTATGTAATATTAAACAAAAATTTTACTATTGTTGTGGTGTGGTCGATTATTGAATGGTGTAGCTAATCTGAGATGAGAATTTAAAAAAATAGTCTTATAAACCCTCCAACACTATTTCGATTACAACGCATTAGATTGTAATCTAAAGCTTTTACAACGCCATTTGCAAGAAATTTTGAAATAGATAATAAATAAATCAGATTGATAATCGGATTTATTTTTTAAATATTTTTAATTTATGTAGATTATAAGATGAAAGCTAATGAGGCCAAACCTGTGTTAGTAATATGCTAAATTATGACTATAGAATTTCCTAACGTTTCATAAATTGTATGTTATCAAGGGATTCGTCTATTTACGTTTAATATGAAAACATCATAATAGTAACAACATCATTATAGTAACAAATGATTTACAGTATTAAAATTTAATTATAACATTTGTAATTTGTTGAAACAACCGTCAAGGAAATATGTAACAAAAATTCTGCATTTTTATAAACAAAAAGCCAGTTAGGTCTCATTGCTTTAAAATGAGCGATCCACATAATAAAGTTTAACTTTATTAAAATAAAAATTAAATATTAGAATTTAATTTTGAAATAATTAAAATTTTTAACTTTTTAAAACTCTTTATTAAATAT
>CATIVE010000492.1:0-39511 GCA_949628195.1 Phasia obesa
ATGTTGCAACCCCCCACAGGACGGGCACTTGTAACATCTAAAAGTCTCGGATATTATACGTTACACTCGTATAATAGAAGAAGAGCCGACTGGTTTATCCAGATAAGCCAGTTGATTTTTGAGATACATCTGACTTCGGTCAGGTGTGATACATTTTGTACACAGCGGTCTCCGGACTGACTGTTCCCACAGCGGCTTCGGCTGACTGTTCCCACAGCGGTCTTCGGACTGACTGTTCCCACAGCGACTTCGGTTGACTGTTCCCACAGCGGTCTTCGGACTGACTGTTCCCACAGCGGTTTCGGCTGACTGTCCCACAGCGACTTCGGTTGACTGTTCCCACAGCGGTCTTCGGACTGACTGTTCCCACAGCGGCTTCGGCTGACTGTTCCCACAGCGGTCTTCGGACTGACTGTTCCCACAGCGGCTTCGGCTGACTGTTCCCACAGCGGTCTTCCGACTGACTGTTCCCACAACGGCTTCGGCTGACTGTTCCCACAGCGGTCTTCGGACTGACTGTTCCCACAGCGGCTTCGGCTGACTGTTCCCACAGCGGTCTTGGGACTGACTGTTCCCATAGCGGCTTCGGCTGACTGTTCCCTAGTCTAAGCAAACTATGTATTATTGTAGAAATTTAACAATAAGAACTATTGTACGTATTTACGAACCTAGATTAAGTAACCCGAACTAGTATCATCCGAACCTGCGTATCGAAGCAGTAACCCGAACTAGTACCACCCGAACCTGCGAACTAGTTGTATCCCGAATCCACGTACGAAGCAGTAACTCGAACTAGTACCACCCCGAACCTGCGAACTAGTTATCATCCAAACCTGCGAACTAGTTATCTCCCGATCCTGCGTATCCATCCAACACACCCGAACCAGCTATTTAGCGAACCAGTCGGGTTGGCGTGCGTCAGTTATCGTAATTATTGTATTCGTATTGTAATTAATTATTGTAGTAAATAAAGGAAAACAGATTAATTAAGCCAAGAAGGGAAAGATAATCTTGTATATTACTTAAGGTTTGTGGATCCGTAAGTAGACCCTGGACGAGACTAAGCTACCTCAGCCTACGACAAAACCACGTTACAAAATATTAAGTTGTGTGTTGTAAGAGAAAGAAATAACAATACCAACAAAAAAAAAAAAAAATATTGTAAAGCACCTATGTTTCTTTGAATATACATACATATGTGTTAAACTATAAAATATGTGCAGAATAACACATATTGGGGATTTTTTTGTACGTTCTATTATACGTTCTATAATATGCTTTAAATATTGTTTTATCCAAGCTCAGCTCAATAAAACTTCGATGTGTTAAAAGTACAAAAATACATACCCAACTATAACACAGTGCAACACGGAAAAAAATAACCATATACGGACACCACTACGTGATACAAGACCAAACAAAAAGACCCCTGTCTCCCAGTTTTGCCCAAAGTCCTCCAGGTGTTTTTTATGGGCCCTCAAAAATGTGGGGCCTCGATGTCATTTTTGCAAAAAATTATCATTTACTCAAGCTCATATTTTGCAAACCGTTTGAAATTTTTATATACTCTCTGAGGTAAAGTTGTAGCTCTTGTCATAGAGAACAAAAATTGTGAACATATAAAATCAAAGAAACTTCATCTCCAAGGTCAAAATCGCAAAAAACTTAAAAAAATTCAATTTTTTTTTACCTTTTTTCCCCTGTTCAGGTCCATAGGTAGGAAACCGTTCAAAATTTAAGGAAACAATCAACTACAAAAATGAACCTAAGATCTCAATGCTCTTTAAGACAAGAGCTACAACTTTGCCTCAAAGAGTATATCAAAATTCCAAACGGTTTGCAAAATATGAGCTTGAGTAAATGATAATTTTTTGCAAAAATGACATCGAGGCCCCACATCTTTGAGGGCCCATAAGAAAAACCTGGAGGACTTTGGGCAAAACTGGGAGACAAGGGTCTTTTTTTTTGGTCTTTTATCACGTAGTGGTGTCCGTATATGGTTATTTTGCCATGACTTAAAAAATTACACAGTGTGATTGATATACATATGTGTTAAACTATAAAATATCTGCAGATTAATGTTTATTTGGGGATTTTTTTGTACGTTCTATTATACGTTCTATAATATGCTTTAAATATTGTTTTATCCAAGCTCAGCATGTAAACTGTAAATTTTTTAAATAAAACTTCGAGGTGTTAAAAGTACATACATACATACCCAACTATAATTGTGGGTTTAATAACACAGTGCATAGTGGGCCAGAATCAATATATTTTAGAAATAACTCAGCCGTTTTTAGAGAGCTAGACCGATTGATATTTTCTGTGGATATGTTAAAAATGTGGGGCTGATGAGGATGGCTTCCATACGGCTATCTTCGCCAAAAAGGAACCACAAGCACTAGGTAAGACACAAGAAGTCTCGCAATAAAAAAAGAAAACACAAAAGTTTAGTTTTTTCAATCGAAAAAAGGCAAAGTAACACATTAACTTTCCTTCAGTTTATTAATTTCTAAATAATTTCAAAATGATATTTCCAAAAAAATTACAATTTAATTTTAATTACAAATAACGAATTACAATTTTTGAATGGCGCGAACAACAACGATATTGAAGCAATTACAATTAAAAACGAATGCCAAGGATATGGCAAAAAGAAATTCGAAATATTAAGAAAATTACGAACAACGATTTGGCGCAAAATAATTATTATTCGAAAAATACGATTTAGTTAATTCCAAAGTTTCGACTTCCACCACGATAGAAAAGTATCAAGCCAAGGATAAAGGCCAGGCTTTACTATCCTACACAATCGTACTATTTAATCAACCAAAAATCTGACAGAATTCTGTCCTACTTATAAATCGTTTGAAAATGGCGTTGTAGATGCCACACTATCATACAAAACAAGTTTTTGCAACTCTGGTCGCATGGAAAAACAATATTTTATGAATTTTTTCAAAAGATTATGAAATCGTACGACTTGTCAAAAAGTGTGTCACACACATATATTTCTAAGCCACACTATCATACTTTTTGAGCACACATGCATTTTTTGACAGATCGTACGGCTGAGTATGATAGTGAATCATAGCCTTAAGGCGGCAATTGAAGATATACGTCAAAAAGCTCCACAAACTTTGGCATCACTCTCAACCATGAAACAGGGATGGAAAATCTTCATTGTTCAGACGTAGACACATATGTAATTAGTCAACGAAAATCAAAACTACTACAATTTAGGACAAATTAAATCTAACAATTACTTTCAATTGACTTAAAATATGTGAACATAGATTGAAAGCTTTAATTTTTTGTTTTTTAATTTTATATTGAAATGAAATTCAATGTAAAATTTATTTTAATAATTTCAGGCCCATTATTATAACTTGCCTGTAGATAAAGTTAAGATTTTGTTGGAGCGATAAGTAGATTTGCGTTATAATAATGAGGATAATGCTCATTGCTATAACTTGTCCTTATAGTACGTTATAGTTAAAAGTGGTTTTTAGCTTACTTTTAATAACGAAAATCTATTTATCACTCCAACAAAATCCTAACTTTAGCTAAAGGCAAGTTATAATAATGGGCCTTAATATTATATTTATTTTGAATAAATGAATATTTATTTTAATTTTATTATTTTTAAATTCCTAAATGCTCAAGGGCTAACATAAACCCCAAAATAATAAAATGGCGACTTCGGTTACTACAAAAGCATAACTTAGCGAATAAAACGTGTTTGTATCTATTGAAATTAATATTAAGTGAAACCCGTTCATTAAGATCTAATTTTTAAATATTAATATATTAATATATATCCTCGGTTCACTGGAAGAAAAGGTCTGTGTGTTAAAACATACGGGTCCTCTTCGAGGCCCGACCAGTGCCCAAAGGACTGGTACCACGGGAATCAGTGGCCCCACAGAGAGCCTATCCTCTCTGTGACCGGTGGTGAGGTCCCCTTCGGGGGTACACGTGGTGGTTGTGGTTTAAGATCGATTTATGTAGGTATGGTGCACGGTCGAACAAGTGTGCTGTTGCACTCTCAACAGACGGATTTTCGATAGTCTCCAAACCCCTAAGCAAGAGGCTATAATATGGATCTAGGCTTGCCTTGTTAAGGCTTGCCATATTATATAAATTGCTACTCATTGTGACTGTATCACACACAAAAAGCGATTGATGGCAATCGTAAAGTGTTGTTATACTACACAATGGGGGCGCCAGTCTACGCCTAAATTTCACTCGGTGGTAAGACCACCGTGAGGTTAGGCCGAGTTGGCAGGTACTCACGTTAATCTTGTTCCACAATACCAAAAAATAAAAAAAAAAAAAAAATAAGACGACATATTTAAGTATTAATGTTAGCAATATCTTTAAGTCAATGTCTTCAAAACAATTAAGAGATATATATGCAACCAAATATACGAGAGAAAATTGGGTTTAAAGAAAAATTAAAATATAAATAATTTAAAAAAAAAATGCCAAACGGTGTTTTTTTTCTAAATATCAGTAAAATGACAAGAGTTTTCTGGCACGCTATATGCTACAGCCAGCATAATTATTTCTAGATTTTCGTACTCTTTCCATATTTCATTTCATTCCATATTTTTTTCTGAGCACTATGATCCAGATCTAGATTAAAAAAACTGATTAGACTTTTACAAACCGATTTATTAAAATTAAAATTAGTTTTCTTCCCACAGTGCAACATCATCCATAGTATTGATAGAAGGCGATACGTATATTGTCCAAATTTTGTGGATAACTCTGCAGACAAAATATTAATTAATAATTTAGCAGCTCAGTATTCCAAACCAACGAACGCTTTAGTTTTGTGTGCTTATTCACTTTTAATTATATTATTGAGATGTCAAGTGTAAAATATCACAGATTTAGTTCTTGTAAGTAATTTAAAAAAGCAAAACATTGTTAAGATTAGATTATAGTCAATTTTAAAAGACAATACAAAGAAAATTAAAAAAATATAGACTTCAATTTGACAGATATAGAAGGACGAATATTTGTACAAGACACACAAGACATCTACATCTACAAGACAATGTAA
The DNA here is from genome assembly GCA_949628195.1 of Phasia obesa. Taxonomy (NCBI): domain Eukaryota; kingdom Metazoa; phylum Arthropoda; class Insecta; order Diptera; family Tachinidae; genus Phasia; species Phasia obesa. The sequence goes on from CATIVE010000492.1 coordinate 5,072, forward strand.
AGTAGTTGAAGGAAAAATAAAAAAAAATTATTTAATTTAATTGTACAATAAATTGTCAATGAATAACAATGAAGTATTAGAAATTCAAATTTTTATTTTGTCTTTATGTTTAAGGAGACAATAAACTATATTATCCAATTAAAATTTACAACCTTCACTTTAAAAGCATTATAAAGACAGTAAATTTTTAAAATACATTTATTTAAATTAAAGGTAAAAAAGCATAATCACACAACCTTAAAAAGTCTTTAAAAGGCGTGAGCATTTACTAAGAATATTAAGTTAACAAAAGAATCTAACCATTACCTCTTTTATTTTATTCTAGACAAGTAATTATGGAAAGTTCCCTATCAACCTCTTCTAAAGGGTGTTTTTTATAGAGGTATAGAACTTTAAGTTGAAATAAAACAACGATGGATTATTCGATTGATATGAATTTTATTTATCGGAAAGATAATCTTGTGGCATTACATTTCAAATATGATTTCTGGCATATGACCACCACGGCTGGCGCCGATGTAGTCCAATGTGGATATCCAATTTTCGAGGACTTTTTCCAACATTTGTGGCCGTATATCGGCAATAACACGGCGAATGTTATCTTCCAAATGGTCAAGCGTTTGTGGCTTATCCGCATAGACCAATGACTTTACATAGCTCCACAGAAAGTAGTCTAGCGGTGTTAAATCACAAGATCTTGGAGGCCAATTCACAGGTCCAAAACGTGAAATTAGGCGGTCACCAAACGTGTCGTTCAATAAATCTATTGTGGCACGAGCTGTGTGACACGTTGCGCCGTCTTGTTGAAACCACATCTCCTAAACATCATGGTTATTCAATTCAGGAATGAAAAAGTTAGTAATCATGGCTCTATACCGATCACCATTGACTCTAACGTTCTGGCCACCACGTTTTTGAAAAAGTACGGACCAATGATTCCATCAGCCATTAAAGCGCACCAAACAGTCAGTTTTTCTGGATGTAATGGTGTTTCGCCATACACTTGAGGATTACCTTCACTCCAAATGCGACAGTTTTGTTTGTTGACGTAGCCATTCAACCAGAAGTGCGCTTCATCGCTAAACAAAATTCGCTTATGAAAATCGGGAAGAACGGTAATTCGTTTTGGGCACTATTTGCAAACGTTGTTCGGGCGTGAGTCTATTCATGATGAATTGCCAAACCAAACTGATAATAAATCACTTGACAGCTGTTAAATCGGTCGCCATCTTGAAAAGTAATGCCAACTTAAAGTTCTATACCTCTATAAAAAATACCCTTTATATAGAGATTATCAATACATATATAATATGCAGGACCTTTTCTGTACATGAAATATTTTTTTAATATTTTCTTGCTGGTGTTGTAAGTAAACGAAATGGAAGACAAAACAGCATTTTTAGAATTTTTGGTCCGTCGGTCTGCGTTGACATCACGTAAGAACTACTAGGTGAATTTTAATAAAATTTTGTATCTTGATTCAAATATAGAATACTTTTTTTTCGCAAAAATATCTCATTTCCAAAACAGAGAAAAAATACTGAAAGTATGCAATTTTACCGATTGAAAGGTACTGCAAACTTGGCAGGACCTTCTATTTTTATCAGCGGAATATTTTAAACACTATTTTCTATACTTAATATTTGGTGTGGATTACTTTCAAGGCAAAATCCAACAAAATATTGTTCGGGGCCTTTTGCCAATCTAGCCGGATATTAGGCCAAAAATTAATTTTGACAAATATAAAAATTTCAGTACGCAGCTCGAGCAGATTTTGTATTGATTTTATTTCTGTGGAAGACTATATTAGCAGCTACTTATATTAATTATTAAAAATTTTTTTTTGTTAATTTTTTTTGTCCAAAAAAAATGAAAAGGTTTTTGGGAGTGCGGGCCATTGCGATCCTAAAAATGTTATATATCACTATAAAATCTACGATCTATACTTTTATACTGTACAAAACACGTTGCGTGTTTTTGCGCCATTAGTTTTGCGATTTTGTTTCCAAATTTCACCTTTTTTCTGTTTTTGCTCATCTTGCATGGGTAGATACAAGTAAGAAACCTTTTTGTTCGTCATAAAATGTTTTTGGTTTCTAAGTTGTTTTAAATAAATTAATTGTTATTATTTTAAATAAAATTAATTGTTACTAGTGTAAATTATTTATTATCTATAGATACATCTAATAAAACTACGATTTTCTGCCTGTCTGTCTGTTTGTGTTCGCATCACGTGAAAACTACTGGATGAATTATAATAGAATTTTATATAGAGGTACCTTAGTATCGTGATTCAAATATAGGATATTTTTTCTCCGCAAAAATATTATCAAGAAAGAGGGAGAACAAGTAGTGCAAGAAAGCAATTTTACCGATGCAATGGTACTGCAAACTTGGCAGCAACTTTTATTTTACAAAATTTTAGAATTTTATATAAAGCCTATATTTCTGAGTAAATACCCAGGTATGGGTACCTTTATATAAATTAATAACATAAAACACATCTGAAGCACTATAAAAGTAAGAGTCTTAAAGGCGATTACTTACAAAGCAAAATAACGACGCTGACGAAGTGGCAGGTATATCTAATTATGAATAAATTAATTATTCTCAGATAAATGAAACACTATAAAGTAATAAATTACAAAAATGACTTTTATTAATATTCATCTCTTCGACATAAAAGCTTAAAAATTTATATTTTTTTAGAAATTAGAGAAAAAAAAAATAAAAAAAAAATTCACATGGATGTTTAGGGGGGGGTGTGATTGGAGGGATACCTCCCCTTGCCCATAAAAACTTAAAAATTTTATTTTTATTGTACTAAGGCGAGTCCATTTCTTTTAATAATTCTAATAATTATTTTACCAAAAAATATTTTATGTCACCGCCTACAAAAGGGGCGAAGAATAGCATTTTAGAATATTCGGGTTCAAAATTTAGGTTCTTTAACACTCGCTGACTATAAAAGTTGTATTTGCAAACAAAAGTATGGGAAAACGTAAAAAAATTGAATTTTTCAGATGTGGGATTAGTCCTTAGTACGATTTTTCTTATTTTATAATATTAACAGCCTATGACCATAAGAGATCTTGCTGCCAATTTTCATTAATCTAAGGGCACTCAGTAAATTTTAAGAGCCAATATAATCTAAAAAAAAATTAATGTCCGGAAACGTGGCGGACACAGCTAGTTTATAATATAATCATAGTCAGCTAGTTTATAATATAATGTAGTCAAAGTAAATGTTTCCCCACCAAATGTTATCGTGTCTTACCTCAGACTAAAAAAGGTGTAAATAAAATTTATAAACAAATAATTAATTTAAAATATTTACTGTTTGTATGTTTCCCATATTATATGATGAACTATTTTTTTTTTTTATTAAATAGCAATTTTTAGGCATAAGTTCATTAACTGGGTTATGCAGAGACCAGATGGAAATAAGTTTTTTTATCATGCCCCAGTGGCAACCAATAGTTACAGTCACTTATAGATGAGCCTCTTATTATCGAAGTAATGATCAAAAACTAAACGATCGACATCAAGACCTTTGCAATCTGCATTAGCTTCAGCATTGCAAAGCAATTTCAAAAGAAATTCAGCTGATTTTTTGGGCCAACGACCTTGTGTGGTTTTCCATTGTTTGGCTTGCGTACAACGTCCTACGCCACCGTTGAAACGATGGAATGGAACACATTCTTTTTTGTCAATAACAGCCTTTAAGAAACGTTGGGCACGACCGAAAGCCATGCGTTTGATGGCTTGGGCGGTTTCATGGGTGTTCTTGAAATGCACACGTAGATTTGGTCCACGGGCTTTGCAGTATTTAGCAGCGGTCTCTGATTCCCTTGAATACCGACCCATTTTTGTTTAATTTCTTCTTCTGAGTGAATTAAACCGGGAAAAAGTAATACCCCTTTTCGTCCTACTTATCAGTATGTTGTTTGATGATAGGCAGCACATTCGAAAACTGATATCGAGAAATTCTTCTAGATAAACTGCAATTAGCAATAAACGCACGATATTTAAACGACAAACAATTTTATTTTTTCGCAATATATGTAAAATTTAGATATGTTCTGCGATAGTATAGCTCTAGTAATATTTTTCTTATACAAGACACACGAATATATACTCTAGATGTGGGTGACCTTATTCGAAAATTGGATTTAGTAGAAAGAAATAGAAATTTTGTTTCTACAAGAAAATTTAATTTGTGTACTCCATCTATTTTTTGATTTTATTACAAATTTTTAGTAACATTACAAAGCTTGTTTAAGATTTAAAATATTTGAAAAATAAATTTTATTTTAAGGTTTAAGTTTACTTACACACCTCAAGGATATGGCAGAGAAAGAAGGAGTTTTATAAAACAGTATTGAAATAATTTTAATCAACACATTTTGGTAGTTCTTGCAAATGCTTTAGGCATCGTCAGCAAAAATACTCTTAATGGTCCTTGGCGTCATGACAACCGCAGATTTAAAATTTTCTCTACCGGAAAATATTTACCTTGCAATTTTGTGTACTAAAAAGTACAAGGATTCGTTCGTTTATAGCCTTCTACTATTTGGAGGTATTTTTTATATTTATTGCATTTTTATTTAATTAAATTTATCTTCATTAAATAAAATAGTTTCGAGGTTTTTACTTTTGCCAAAGCAATGAAGTACAAATAAAGTCCAGTGGCAATGAACAAAATTTAGAATTTTATTTATAAAAGATTTTCCATAATTTGCATAAATTTTTGAATTTATCATTTTCATTCATCCCCAAACAGCTATTCTTCAGCCATAACATTTGCACCTAAATTTGAATATAATGAAAATTGAATTTCATTATTTTTCTTCTAATGTTTTTATTCAGCAATAAATGGAAAATATTTTATAAGGACAATCATATAAATGTTTAAATAATAATTTTAGCACTACTCCAAGCGATGTTAATTAAATACCTATTTTTAAAGCGAAAGATAAATATACAAAAAATATGTACAAATATTGACACACAATTACTCAATTACCATTCTGGAATTACATAATACTCATAACTTTTTTTTATCAAGAAATATAGATTTGACAACCCGACAAGAGCCTTACAAATATAATAAATGTCAACTTCATTAGCAGATATTCATAATAATTTCCAAAAAATTAGTTAACTCAATTTTCAAGGCCATTACAAAATTGTACACCATGGGACAAAACAAAACAAAAACTTGATAAATAAACAGCAAATATAAAATATTTGTATGAAGTCAAAACCACAAACATTTACCAGATTATTTAAACGGTATTTATATGATGATAATAAACATGTTTATCAAATTATGACACAATAAATATTAAATTCCACTTATTTTATATAGTTTATTTGACGTTATTGTAATTTTTCATAACGTTAATTTGTTAATTTTTCCTGATGATGCTAGACAAAGGAGTAGCGAAATATCGAAAAAATAAAAATTAAAATTATTTAAAGACCTAAAGCTTAAATAAAATAGTTAAATTAATATTAAATTCCACCTTATGGTAATCAGTTGTACTGTAAGAAATGTTCCATAACAGTGGTTCCACATGTTAGGTTTAGCAATATAATTTAATTTAATTGATGTTTCTGCTTTTTTAAGAAAAAGTAACTTTCCGCTAATAAAGTTTTTTTCCCTTTACCCCTCTTGTTAGCATATGGCTGTCGCAAAGCATCATCATCTTACCCGATTTTTGGCAGTTGTTGTTGCCTCCTCCCATGTAAGATTGCACTGCCTATTGTTTTTTGCCTTGTGTTTCATTAATCAGTTGCTGTTCCAACTAAGAAGATGATTGGTATACTGTAGCAGGTCGTAGCCTAGAAATAATGCCCTCCGTATATTTGATGTAGTGGTGGGAAACCCTGCTACTCTTTGATTTTTACCTTTTAATTTTTTCCCAGGGTGGCGGCTGCCTGAGCTTTTCCCCTGAGTTGCGGGGTGGCGGGAGAGGGTAAACTTACCTTTTAAAACTTAATAAAAACATGGTAAAAATTTTACCTCCTCTGCCGAGGATCAAACATGGGGTGTTTTCCGCTAAAAAAAAAGTAATTAAAAAAATATAAAATTTTTTCGTGTTGCAGTAAATCTGCAGGGTGTTCGCCGGGAAGGTATACTAATTTCTTTTGCCGCCATTTTGGTAAACATTAGTCTTGGCAGTTCATATTCGGCAGTCGTGAAGTAGACACGTGGCAAATTTATTATGGGAAAATATTTGATAAACCAACGTGCCAATAGGATGTTACAGCTCGCCCATGACAACCCCGATTTTCATGAAAAAATCATAATGAATAACGAGGCACATTTTCATTTAAATGGAGATGTGAATAAACAGAATAGTCGATTCTGGACAATAGAAAACCCTCAAATTGTTCATAAGTCTCCTATGCATCCATTAAAAGAGACTGTCTTGTGTGCAATTTAGTGAGGAGGAATCATCCGACCTTACTTCTTTGAAAATGAAAACGTGAAAATGTGAATGAGGAGCGGATACCCTGTATTATTTGTCCAAAAATTAAATTTTTTTTAATTACTTTTTTTATCGGAAAACACCCCATGCATGATTTAGATTGCAAAATTCTTTTTTATAATTCGGCCTTAATCCAATATGATATTTTTAAATAAATAATATTAAAAAAATGCTCATTGTAAGATTTGCATTTAAATGAAACGAAGGAATTTTTTAAACCATTTGAAAGCTTCGATCTTCACAATTCAACGGCTCTTTTATATGTACATCATTTGTTACATATACAATATATTGATGACATTTGACTTTGATTTTAACATTTTGAATTTTTGTTTTAAATTGTTTTATGCTGCTCCTGCTGGTGATATATTGACGATGACTATGATGATGCTTTTCAAGAGAAAAGATTTCATTTGACTAAGTGTTTTTAAATGATTTTACCACTTGAGTTCATATGCGAACCCTACAATGATTTATAAAGCACCAGCAATCACAAACACTAGTTGTTTAAAATATTTATGGAGTTGATAAGCAACAGTGAGAGAAATGGAATACTTATTTATTATTTTTGAAGAGCATATAAACAATTAAAAAGGAAAACATTCATTAGCATTTACCAAACCAGCTTTTGATCCTTAAACCTTGACTACGTTGAATACAATACAAATGATAGGATATGTTGGAGACCTACCCTTACTCACTCTTATTCTTCGCCTGTCTGCTTTGAGTGTATACAAAGTATAAAGTATATGGCTGATATATATCGAAGATAATTTAGTTTAATCGAGTTTGAATTACAAGCATTTCAAAAGTCCAAACATGGCTGCCAAATGCTTCCCATAAATTTGACTGACATTTAGAGACTTTCAGTTTTATTGTAAATTTATCACGATAAACATTCAATAGAAGAGGCTATGTGTAGTCTTATGTTTTTATCAATAAAATGCAAACAGTCAATGTGTCTGTATGTGTGCGTATAAGTGAAAATGTTTCGATTGATTGCGCCTGGTAGACTTTTCGTTGTTTCTTTCATTCTTTACTTTGTGTGCAAATGCAAAAATTGAATTTCTATTCCTTAGCTTACATTTGTTGCCATTGCCCTAAAGTAATATTATTATGATAATGACAGGTATTAAATTGCATTGACATCGGGAAATTTGTTAAAATTTAAAGCGGAAAAAAACCAAAGAACAATTTTTCATTATACATTGCAATTACAAGCATAAGTATGAGTACAAAAGTCGATTGTGTCCTGTTAAAGCTCTTAATTGATCAAATATATTTATTTTCATTTTTAAGTAGGCGTCCTTTACTTTATGTATTTAATTTATATAGAATAGAATTCTATCCCTGGATAGAATTCTAAAATTTATAAAAAATTCTAAAATTCTAAAAATGATTGTAAAGCTCTGTAAAAGGCGTTTAAAATATTTTAAGAACAATTTAATTCTACAAAGTAAAAATACAATTCAAATACAAATTTTATTCAATTGGCTTTTTGGCAGTAAATTAAAAATATTTTGTTATTGTTTGAAAACAGCGCCATCTATTGCGTAACCGTGTTCAAAACTAAAAGAGGCCTTAAAGAATGCAGTACTTTTTAATGCTTTTTCTTTTTAATTTCCTTGAAAATAAGGTATTTTTGCGGAAAAAAGTATCCTATATTGGAATCAGGATGCTAAGGTACATCCTCACAAAACTTTGTTAAAATCCATCCAGTTGTTTTTACGTGAAGAGAACACAGAGAAACAAAAATTCCAAAAATTGCTGTTTTATATTAAATTGTATTCAACTAACTAAATTAGTTGAGAGTAGAAATGTACAATCTTCAAAATTTACCCTGCGTGGGACAATATATTTCACTGAATATCAGTTGACATGCAATTCGTATGTAAATTGACCTGCATAATGAGGGGTGAACTTCTTAAAATCATGAATTAAAGAAAAGTGTGCGTTCATTTAAGAATTATTAGCCACTTTATTTTAATGAGAATTTTTGGCAAAAATCCTGGCAACAAAATTAGCATAATAGATTGCTTAAGAAACGACGGCATTTGAAAACACTCGACTACTGCAACTCTCTTCAATGGACTGTCAGAGCTGTTTAACATAAGAATATTTTGGGTCCCGAAGGTTTTGGGTTGTTTTCAGTAAAATCCTAGGGCGGATGAGTTTTGCAGGCTTGTTAGTATGTTAATGGCTGCGGAATTGCCAGACCAGAGCGATCTAAATAATTATGTCTGTTTTGACAAATAATGTTTTTCTTAATATACCTCAATTGCAAAGATTTCCTCAAAGTTTCCTTAAATGGGTTAATGTTGGCTTGAATATCAACATTTTGATAAAGGTCTTACATTACAGATATAATTATCTACTTTAGTAACTTTATTAATAATGTAATAAAGGTTGTAAATCAAGATACTTCTATATCTTCGACGACTATTACATGATGATTAGGTTTGAATACGAGAAAAATTCCAAAAAAGTGCTGGGAGCAGAGTATTTTTCGAACGCCAGCAATCGCTCTGAAGATTAAGTACATAATGAGATCTTTAAAATTTAGTTTTAAAGTCGTTGGCAGCTAAAATTATACTGAAATCTTAAACTAACTAACTATAACTTTTTAAAGTTTCTTCATACACATCTTCCACTGAAAACGAATATTAATTAATTTATTAATGATAATCAAAATATTTTTTGTGCTTGAATGTAAATTCTTAAAAGCCCTTATAGTATATTTGCATCCATAAAAGCGTAAATAAAATATTTATAAATTTTTGTAACATTGACATCCAGACAACAGAAGCAATTTATTATTGATTCCTTATTCGTTGCAAAGTAACCCAGAGGATTTTGGTACAAAAAATATATAATATATCGATATAAAATATAAATAATACATTCATGTAAAAATCACACAAAGTGTAATAATGCTGTTAAAAGCAAAGTGCAGAGCAGCACAAAAATTCCTTAGTCGAAAAGGGTCATTGTAATACGAGTATGTAATGGCAGTGGTAGCAAAATTTAAATAACTGGGGTATTCAACAATATAAATTCTTTATAAAACAATCTTTATGAAACCAAATTATAAAAAATACAAAAGCCTATAGAACGATACACATTCACATTCACAAATGCATCGATAAATACTATTATTTATCGATGCATTTGTTCGTGTGCAGTGAAGAGTTGCATTCAATAAAGACACTTGGTTTTAATTAACCTTCTTTATTGAAGTTTAACATTTTATGTGCAAAATTAATGAATCTTAAAAATTTTATTATTTAATAAAGGTTTTAAATATATAAAAAAATAATGGCCTTTTTAATTAACGAAGTACAAAATTTTATTTATTTTTGGTTTCAAGATAATTTAAAAAAAAAAAAAATAATGGTAGGAAATTTTAAAGAAGTAAAGTCTACTTGAGGCGTATTTTAGGAAAAAAATTTCATATAATATTTGTCATAAAGTAGACCTGAAGTTGACTTTATTTCTTTTGCATAGGGGCATAAGACTTTAAATACGGAAACATATTTTAGTACTTATAGCTGTTTTTAATATAAACCAGGACAATTCTTAGGTTTTAAAACGAGAAATACTCGCCAAGTCTATGGAAAACACAGTCGCTGTCAACGTGCAGTAAATTATTTTTTTGGAAAGCGAAAGAACTCGTCCCTTCACTGAAATCGCATAATATGATTGCGAATTGCTCTTCACACCACACAGCCAATAACAAAATTGGCAATCTAGAAGACATATTTGAATGCACAGATATCTCACGTAGATGCAATGAGAACTCACCATAGATATTATGAAGTTACTCGTTGAATTAATTTTTACAAGGTTGTTTTAAGCCACTGATTATATTTAGTCCCTGTCTTTAAGTTGCTTCATAGCTACGTCAGAGTTTAAGCACTTTCTAGTCCATGCACCACAGTCTTCAAAAATTCGACTTCTTTGTTCTTGATACGCATATCTATTATAAAATCAAACTTAAAATTGTTTTTCTTTGCAACTAAAATTTAGATGTTTATAAACCAAATAAATTGCTCATAATATTAACATTTTACACTTTCTAGAAAGAAGAGTTATGAAACATTTCAGAATATTTTGATTCAGATTTAAAATTTGGAATTAAAAAATCTTCCATCTACTTCAATATAACTGGAATACCAAACTTGGCCCTTGAAGCTATTTAAACATAAAAATCTTTTGTGGAAGGACAGAAGGTGAATAGCAAAAAGTTATTACTGCCAAAGTGTGTAAAACTTTATTTGCACGACGTTCGCTTGTAATCTATTTATCTGACAATACAGGCATTTTTTTTATACACGTATACTCATCCATAAACATATACATAAATCATTTATGAATCCTTTTAATTTATTTTTTATATTTATTTATATTTTGTAATTTGCTTCCCTTAGTGCTGTCATAACCACTGTGACCATGAAATACATCAGCAAAATATATGGTAAACCAGGACCAGGAACCACTGTATTTTACAATCACATCGAAATTAAACGAAAAATAATCCCAGGAAAAAAGGAAAAAGCAATATTTAAAGTATTGTATTATGGTGAAAAGACTATACGCAAAGAAAAAACATAGTTGAGGTAACCATAATCTAAGAGCAACATATTATGGTTGTAGTGAAAACATATTATTGTTGAACATTATAATATTATGGTTAAATTAACGATTATAGTATGGTTAAAAAATATGAAATGTCATATGAAATGGATATGCCAGTTTTTTTACATTTTAAAATACAAAATTATTTATTATTTTTTATTAATGATTTTATATAAAAAACAGATGATTTTATTAATACATAGATACAAAATTTTAATTAGCATTTTTCCAAACCGTGTTTCAATGATATAAGGATGGGAACACTTTGGCCATCGATTTCATGGATTTACCAGTAAAGAATTGTTCTTGAAGACATCAATATCGGGGGACTTCTTTTCCAATTCAACCAACATCATCTTCATGTAGTCTTTCAAGTACAAAGTAAAGGCTTTCTTCTCTCCGAAAGCATTCTTTTAAACTGTGATTGAGAACAACATCAACGCCGGTCTCAACGGCTGAGTTTGTATCCTCATCAGCTTCTTCAGCTCAGGTATAGAAATCTTCACTTTTAATGTCACATGGTAAATTACATCACCGACCAATTTCGTTTTGTATCTGCGAACATTTTATCATCAGTAATATTATCCCTGTTCATTTTCATGATATCGACGTTTTATTAATTTTTCTGGTCTAAAAATTAAAAATAAATTGCAGTCTCACAACGAGAGGACTCGAAATGCGGGTACCCGGAGAAGATGGTTGCCACGCGCTCAATTCAACGGCGAAAAAGAAATAATTAATAATTTATTTTTAAATTGAATTCCCGAAACAATTGTTTATACATTTTTTATTATTTTTTAAAGCACAAAAAAATAAACTCCGATGACATAAACAAAGAAATAACTTTTATTTATAAAAATCTTTTGGTTACCTACGAAAAAATTTTGGTTGTGGATTAAACACTAAATTGTTAAAACCATCCATGTTGAATTTTTTGTACGTAGTAACCATTTAATGATAAAATTTTAAACAAACCTTTTTTACCGGGACCAAGGTAATGTTACAAAAAACTAAAATGTGTTCATTGCAACCATATATTGTTACAGAGAATATAATTTGGTTACTGTGACCATACCATAACCATATTTTTTCTTTGCGTGTAGAAAAGAATAAAGTATATTTATATCAAGTTTATGAAAGTCTACAACAAGTACAACATTCGAATAACAACAGGCATTTTGTTTCTGTTAAAATATTTCTTTGTCTCAAAAAACAACTCACTACAACTCAGGGCTGGCAAAGTGGGGACAATTGTGCTTTTTCTAATAAAAAAACTTAATATCAATTCTGCTGAATAATATTAAAAAATTATAACGAAATGATCTGTTTGTGTTGTGTCGCTTGTTTTATGACAATGGTACACTCGTAATAAATAAATAGCAACAAATTAATAAGTTTTTATTGTCAACTATTTTTATTTCTGTTTTATCATTGAATTTATTATTATCATAAGAAAAGAAGAAAATTTTTAAAAATTATAGTAAAAAATAATTTTTAATTGAAAAAATTTAATTTTAACCATCATTCAGGGGTATTCTTCTATTTATTTCTATTTGTTTGTTAAAATTTTTATTCACATAATTTTATATGTTTTTTTATATTCAAAATTTTAGACATTTATTCTTAAATATAATTGGTTATAAAATATGAAATTGGAAAGATTTGATTTGATAATGGACATAGAACCATGTCGATTTTTGTCATGTTTTACAAAGTAAAAATTTCACATAAGTTTGTGCAATAAGTAAAGTGTTTATATAAACCACAGATCATAAAAAAATTGCTTATGGTCTGTGAATTTGCTCTGTTTATATTTTGAAAAGCTTTATATCCTAATATCCGTCCTATGCTACGAGCAGTATCATTAAGATTTTTCGCCATTTATCTTGAATATGAAAAAAAACCAACTTGCTAAGCAGTAGTTAGCCTAAAATAAAAATAACAAAAACTTATTATTCATTAAAAATGTATTCTTCCTAGCACATTTCCTCAGAGCAAGCTAAATCTTTCTTAATTAGTTAAAGCAAGGTTCCAAAAACTTAACTTTTAAAAATATGATAATTTTTATTGTAATATGATTACTACCATTGTAACAATAGTATATGATCAATATGATTGTTAATGTTACATTATAATACAGGGTGGCGCAAAAATAACTTTCCGATGTTTTTTGGCTGTAATTAAAAAAAAATGAAAAACTTTGATTCTTCTTGTGGATTATTTTTATTTGGTCTTTTAATTTTTTTACATCAAGTCGAGCATATGATGTCATATAAATGGCCACCGCCACAGTTGATTGTCATTTGCCCTTTTTATGGCATTTTCCATCACTTTGGCCAAAACTTCCGGCGATAGGTCCTCACATTCTTGACGGATATTGTCTTTAAGAGCTGCAAGAGTCTGAGGCTTGTTGACATAAACCCGCTACTTAAAAAAGCCCCACAAAAAGAAGTCTGCAGCGGTCAAATCAGGCGATCTTGCTGGCCAGTGCAAATCGCCAAAACGAGAGATTAGGCGCCCGGGAAATGCATCCTTCAGCATATCGGTTCTGGCACGTGCAGTGTGTGCCGTTGCACCGTCCTGTTGTTTTCCACTTGTTTTCCAATCCCAATTCATCAAGTTGCGGCAAAAAGAACTCGTTAATCATTTCTCTGTAGCGCTCACCATTCACAGTAACCGTTTGGCCCGCGACGTCTTCGAAGAAAAAAGGTCCGATGACTCCTCCAGCGAAAACAGCACACCATACAGTGACTTTGAGCGGGTGTAATGGCTCTTCGTGGGTTACACGCGGATTTACAGTGCCCCAGAAGCGTAAATTTTGCTTATTTACGTACCCGCTAAGATAGAAATTGGCCTCATCACTCATGATTATTTTTGATGAAAAATCATCTTCCTCTTGGTGGTGCACCGTCTGGACTTTGTACGGAAACATCTTCAAATCTTTTACCAAAATTCGCTGTAAAGACCGTCGACTGATACCCATTTGCGTGGCACGTCGTCTGGTCGATGTCGACGGCGCTTCCATGACATCCTCGGCTACAGCAGCAATATTCTCTGCAGAACGGCTACTCCGGGGTCTGCCACGCCTGGTGTTGTGCCAGTCTCTTCGAGGTGAGCGGCTAAACGTCGCAGTGTTTCACCAGTAGGCGTTGGACGGCCAGAAAATCTGCGACGAAATTCACGTTGTGCCAAAGTCACCGACCGATTATTGCTCAAATAAATAGTCACCAATATTCCGCGTTCTGGAGCAGTGTAGCGTAACATTGTTTATAAACGTGTATTTCGAAAGTGTTTACTACACAAATGTCAAAACAGAATTGACATTAGGGGTCAATCGCTAATCTACTAAAGAATTACGAGATTATGTTAAAAATCCTGTTTATCTAGATAATAATAAAAATACTTCAAAATTTAAATCTGCATTGCTTTTGTAAATGTTATATAAAATAAATAAATTATTTATTTAGGCTTAAGTTCTTAATTATAAAGAGATAAAGAAAAATTTAGACATCAGCAGAGCAGAATGCATTTTCTAGGCAGCTACGTCCGTCATCAGTACTCTTCGTATCTATCTACCTGGTAGTTTCAATTGTTATTAGTTAGTTATATAAACTAGATATGTAAAGTCCAACTAGTGCTAGATGAAAAAATTTTATGTTTCACAGTTGCTGCATCTTCTTTACGTCTTAGCTTCTCTATATTTTACTCATAACACTTTTACTTAAATTCTGTGTCATTTTGTTTAGTTTTTATATGTTGTTTTACTCTCGTGTTTGTCATAAGTAAGAAAATAATACAAAATAAAACACAACCACTTCAAACTTTGTTCTATTACAAAATTTTAAAAAGTTTTCTTTGAAGGCAAAGAATTAAAAACAGCTGTGACTTTTTTGGCCTAAAACCTTATACTTTACAATGATAATTTTATACCAACAATAAACTTAGTTTGTATAAAAACATTTATATGAATATGTATGGATGTGTAAAAGTGTTTGAATGTTTATTATTTTGTCATTTGATTTACTTGGCTTTCTTGTCTTAGACAAGGTGATTTTTTTCGTTATTCTCTATATTTACTGTTTTTCCATTAACCCATTTTTGCCCGAATTATTTTTTTTTTCGCAAATATAACAACTTTTTTATTTTATTTATGTTAAAATACACTAAAATAATTGGTTATGTGGGAATTTGAAAAAAAAAAAATAAATTACAAAAAGTGTGATTTTCATTTTGGAACACCAGGCTAGAAGCAACATTTAAATGGATAAAATAAAATGCCAAGTTCTTACAATTATTCTCAGTTGCTGATTGTTTATTTTTTGTTGATGCTGTGAAAGTGGAATGTCATCTTCGTTGAATTCATCTGTTTCATCACCAACGTACTCAATCTTCCGATTTCGACGCGCACAAGTTGCTAATGCTTGGGCTTGTAACTGCCGCTCACTGAGATGAGTTATATTTATATCGTCTGCGCTATCTATCTCACTAGCGAAACTATTTTCAGGAGGAGGTATGAAAACATCAGCAGAACCTCTATGGCTCCAAAATTCATAATTTTCGATTATGTTCATTGTGTCTTCGGTGACTAGGAATCTTTAAAAAAGGTCCAATTAAGTACATTTATAGGCCTGATGTTCCAAAAAAGGAACAAAATATTTTAATCTAAAAAAATTCACTTTACATTCCAAAAAATTTCACAAAGCTTTCAAACGAATAAGTTTATGTCAAATTTAATAGTTTAATAGTTAAATTAAAAAAGGTTATGTAATTAACAAAAACTATTAACACACTTTACTTGACAGCATTTTTTGGAACTGTTATTTCACATTTAAAAGTATAAAGAACACGACGACACAATGACTTACGTTAAAATAAACGTTAATCTACCAAAGTGGGAGTAAAATAAAAAAATGAGTTCAGTGATTTTAAGGATAAAAATTAAGTTGGTCCAATATTGGATCACCGAGCAATAATGGGTTAAATACAAAAATATAACACCACAAAACATGCACAAAAGGAAAATTTATGTCTTTTTAAATAAAATGTAAGTGGAAAAAATTTTAAACAACAAGAAGAAATTTTACGACCATTAAAAACAACATCAAAACAGCAGCTTTAACCAAAATCTTTAAACAAATATGTAATAAAAATTGACGGAACATTGCACTAACACGCGCTAACACTTTGTTGCTGGAAAGTTTGGATTTTAGGGTTTTTGTTACATATTTTTGTTTTATATCAAAAAATGTTAAAGTAAAAATTAATTATAATGTGTAATCTACACATATAATAAATCTAAACATATAATAAAATGGCAACTCAATTCCGTCTGTCTGTCTGTCTGCTTTTCATTTGTGTTCGCATCACTTAAAAACTACTAGATGGATTTTAACAAAACTTTGTGAGGAGTTACCTTAGCATCCTGATTCCAATATAAAATACTTTTTTCCGCAAAGATATGTTATTGCCAAGAGAAAGTGGAGAAAAAGCAGTGAAAAACGCAATTTCCGGTTTAAGGGTACTGAAATTTTCGATTTAAAACTCGATTATTTTCAACATGGTTGGTTTTCAACGCGATTATATTTTCAACGCACCCTTTTACTTTTGAAGTTTTCGGTTTAAAATTAAGATATTTTGAACTCGGTTGTTTTCAGCTATTGCACAACAGATGGCGCCAGTTGAATACAATTTGTGTTTGATCTTTACTTTGGGAATTGCATTGTTATTGAAATTTTTTAGACACCTCTTACAGAGGTTTACAATAACTTTTAGAATTTTAGCATTTTTTTTATAAATTTTAGAATTTTATCCAGGGATGGGTACCTTTAGATAAAGTAAATACATAAACCATAACTGAAGCACTATAAAAGTAAGAGTCTTACAATTGGTGTGGAATACTTTTAGAGCAAAATATTATCACGACGCCCACGACGTGGCGGTCACAGCTAGTAATAAATATAGTAGGTGCCCCGGTAGGCTTGTAGGTAGTATGCTAGTCTATTACTCTGGGGATTGTGGGTTCGATTCCCAACAAAGACTCTGGGTATTTCAATACATCGAGTGAAAGTCTTCCTTACTATGTTCGATAATTTATGTTGTAATATAAAGTTTAATTGTTTTGTAACATTTAATAAATAAATAAATAAAATAGATATGACGTGTGTATAAACATTGCGAACTTCATAAAATAATATTAATTATACGTACAAGATGGCTGCAATCAATGGTTAAAGGTAATATTAGGCTATGTAAACAAAAAAGAGATGTTTATCTGTTTTTATTTAGCTCGTTCCCCTAAAATACATTTTAGAATTTTTTTTTATGGAATCTAAAATATATAAATGTCGATACCAGCGGTAAAAATTCTATAAATCTGACCAAAATTTTACAATAATGTTAGGAAAAAATCATAATTTTTCAAAAAAATAAAAAATCAAAACTCTGCGAAACAAATACATATTCATTAAAACGAAATATAATGTTTATTTCAACATTATATTTCGTTTTAATTCTTGCAAAAAAAACCGACTTCAAAACAGATAGAAGGACACCAATTCTAAACTAAAAATGTAAGAAGTAATCTGTAAGATTTAGATTTAAACCAAATAAAATATGCACCAAAATTAGAAGGAAAAGAAATAAAGACTATGTGAATGTCAAGCCTCTCACTATTACTGTTCAAAAGTTAAGCTATTTTCACCAGTATCCGTCTTTTTTGTGGGGACACCATTCAAGCCTCTGTGTATAACGGTTTCAAAGATAGGGTTACATAGATCAAATAACTTCTCATATTGGGACACCCTTTAATTTACAATTTTAAATTAAAGACCTGTTGTTATAAAGGACGTGGTCACAAAGATTCTTTGTAAATTTCAACTGTCTGTCTATTACGGGTCAAAAGTTTTGCCATATATATCAAATTACATGAACTATTGGGACACCCTTTACATTATAATTCCAAATATTTATACTTGTTATTATACCAGAGAAAGTAGTGGTCATTCTGCCTAATTTTCAAGTGTTTGTGTTTTACGGTTCAGGAGATAGGCCCATATAGATCAAATTACATAATTTATGGGGACACCCTTTAATTTCTGAATTAAAATTGTATAGTTGCTATAGTGGACTTTGGAACACAGGTTCCTTGAAAATTTCAGCTGTCTGTCTATAACAGTTCAAAAGTTTAGCCACATACATAGAATTACATTAACTATTGGGACACCCTTTTATTTCCAAATTCAAATTTTATACTTTTTGTTATAGCAGACTTAGCAATACAGGCTCTTTGTAAATTTCAGCGGTCTGTGTACAACTGTTCAAATGTATGACTATATAAATCAAATTAAATCAACTATTGGAGCACCCTTTAATTTAAAATTTTGAATATTTATACATTTTATTATAACGGTCATAGTAATCGATATTTTGTAAAACTTTCAAGGTTTTGTCCATAACGGTTCAAAAGACAGTCATATATAGGTCAAATTACGGCACCTATGGGGACACCCTTTAAATTTAAAATTAATTTTTTTATTAATTTCTACCGTTGGGAGCTATAGCGACACGCAATTTTTTAAAATTTTAATTTGATGCCTTTTACGGTTCTTACTACACGTAAAAAACATGTAAGTTGTATGGGGACACCCTTTAATTTTTAATATAATGAACTGTTTTTAAAATGGAACCAATCTGAAAGCATAACCTTTCAAATAAAGAAAAAAATTGTAAAATCGGTTCAGAAATGGCTGAGTTCTGCGGTTACATACATAAAAAAAGCAACATTCAGACGAATTGATAACCTCCTTCTTTTTTGAAGTCGGTTAAAAATAGATATTATTGATGACACAGATCACGTCCGAAAAATCAGAAAAAAACACAGTCATATAAACCAGGCCCATAATTTTATCGCTATCTAGGTTGGTGTCATCGGACATAAGCATCGACTATTCGGACGGCAAATGTGATAAGTCATTTGCTTTTAACTTACAGATACCTATATTAGCTCCATCAGCGCCCAACTAAATTTATATTTTATGCCGAAAATTACTTCTACTATTCATAGGATCGTTAAACTTTCATTACTTAGAAAAGTTAATGGAAAAGCAATATATTGACGAATTTGCAAAGAGAATTTATTTTATTTTCCAAAACCCTAATGTTGTTATAACCCTGCAGGGAATGTGAGTAGTAAAACTGTAGTGTTGTACTAGTGACATTGTCACCAGTACTATTGACCAGCTATGCCCCAGCCAATGTAATCTACTATTGACATCTAACACAGGCTTGTCATTGAAAATCCACCAGTAGACCTTATCACTACTGACGTGGTAGTTCTTTTAGGACCACATGGAGACATTTGAACCACAGATTCACTAGTGCATTGTAGTAACTCTGGTCTACATAATTGGCGCTTCTGGAGCTAGATTTTTACAGAGGTTAAGGCGATACACTTAAACACATATATTTTTTGTCTGAAGGAAATTTTTTTATTAAGAAAAGCTTAAATTACATAGTTTTTAAATAGAACCTTATACAACTAAAAATTATTTAAATCAGTCTGTTTTTAATATTTTATAGCTCATTTTCTTCAAGGCTGGCTTAACCTTTCTAAAAGTAATCAAAATAAACTATTATAATTTATTTACATCAGTCTGTTTTTGATACTTTGGAGCTCATTTTCTTAAAGGCTGGCTAAACCTTTTTTAAATATAGATATAAAATAACCCACATGAAATATTTTTTTAACAAGTTATTTTAAATTACATACTATTTTTGAAAAATAATTTTAAATTTTTGACATCAGTCTGTTTTGGATATTTTAAAGCTCAATTTCTTCAAGGCTGGCTCAACCTTACTAAATATATATACATACATATCAAATAATGTTTTTTTTTATAAAAAAAAATTTTTTTGTCGTTTTTCAAAAATTGTGCTTAAAAAACAGAATACAGATAGCTCAGAAGTATATTAGGGTGAAGACAAAGAAGAACAATTTTATTGTTCTTCGACAGAAGAGATGCTTTCGTTTTCTTTATTTTCATTTTTCGTCTTATTATTGGAATTGTTGCGACTTTTTTGCTTAAAATATTTCTTCTTTTGTCGTTGAAAAGCTGCTCTTAAAGTCTTATCGGCAGAGTTGTTGAATGATGATATTACATCTATGAATTGGAAAAAAGTACACTATAATTAAACGAGTATATAAAATTTTGAAAATTAAATTTTAACAAAGTCTAATTATATACTATATAAATTGTGTAAATTTTAACTAACTTCAATAAGAATTACACTACTTATAAAAGAAATCCGTTGTTATTATTTAAAAAATAATATGTGTACATATATTACACCAACGATTTTCTTCAAAAATATTTTTTTGACAAATTTTTTACCTATTATAGCTGCAAAAACATTCCCGAAATCCTTAAGTCTCCTTTTACCGAAATTTCCGTCCACATTAAAATTTATTATTATCCCTTGACCAAATACTTGATGTAAATTGCGCTCGACATTACCACCGATAAGAGTTTTTATATACCTTTTCTAAAAAATAAGTTAAATTTATTAATTAAATTTGTTTTCTTTTTGTGTGGAAAAGTAAAATGCTTACATATGGGTCTGATTGTGTAGCTAAAAGAGTGTCAAATTCTTTAAGCTTCTCCTCTGTTTTTATTGGAAAAATTCCCATGATGTTTTCTACGGAAGCATTTTGAGAAACCAACCGTTCCAGTAAAACTTTGTGTTCAGCCAAAATCTCAATTATAGTATTTTGCTGTTTTTCAAATGTGTCAAGCCTTTTTGAATTTTCTTTGCAGCAAGCACAATTTGGATTTGCTTAAAATAAAAAACAAAAAGTAAAATTTATAATACTAAAAATATGCAGTTAAAACAATTCTAAAACTTACCTTGGGGTGGAAAATATTTTATTTTTCCTTTTGAGGGATTGGCATGTTTGTCCGACATTTTTCTGGAACACACGTGTGTAAAATAGGTATTATTAAAAAATCAGATTGCAATGGTAGGCATAAAAATTTGAACTGGACGTCTGTTATCAAAAATTTCTCTTTTTCACCTAACGCAAGATTGGTCTTAAAAATACCTAACTCACAAGAATTTACGGGTTCTTGGAAAAAACTATCTAAGACCAACAATCGCCTTCCTTCAATATAAATTTGACCTTCTTGTAATATATTTTCAATTTTTATGGGAATATTTGATCTCACACAACAAATATTATTTGGTTCTTTCCAAGAAATAAAACAATCATTCACATTGGCCCCAATTATCACATCTGCTTTGTACTTTATCTCTTTAGTTTTAGTTTCAACGTATGTTGTATGCTTTTCCTTTTGTACAATTTGTTGAAGGATCGAGGATGGCTTTCGGACATGCCTTTTTAAAATTTGCAGTTTATTTTCAAAGTCGTACGCCGAAAACGAAATAAGGGGGCCATATGTTTTTGCACAAGAAGCTAAATGTAGCAAATTGTGGACATTAAAAGAAACGCTGTTTGGTCCAAATACAATAGAAAAATTCTCGACGAATAATTCAAGCAAATCATTGGCTTGCTGAATATTTTGATTCACATGTCTTGGACTGCTTAAAAGCCGATAAGCACAATGCAATATTAGAAATTCGTAATAAATGTCTTCGTGCACGTTTTTAAACAGTACAATTATGCCTGTATAAGCGAGGAACTGGTGAAATTCAGTCGCTTTCCAATGATGCAAATCATCTAATGACCTGGGTTTCCTTGGAAACTCCTTAGGAAAAAAATTTCTTAATTTCACCAGCTCAGAAGATATTTGTAATATATTTTTTTTTGAAGTCTTTTCTTTTGTTTTACTGTAAACTATTCGAATTAGCATTTTTTTCATGACTCCCAGGTCGACGAGGTGCATACTATCAAGTGGAGTTTGTGATACCATATCAAATCCTATTTCTTCAAGGGGTGACTTCTCCTCTTTAAAGATTTGGGAATGACGTTTTGGATATTTCCTTAAAGTAAAGTCTGCGTCCGAAATTAAGGAGCCACTAACACTGCTATACGTAAGTACTTTATCAATTTTTTTCGCCACTTGAGTGCACTTCGTACAGCCATTTCTTGAAGTATGCCCAGGAACGCCACAAATAAAAGCTTTAGCCGGTGTGTCGCATGTTAAGCAGCGAAACTTTAACTTCATGTTTTTTTCATTTAACATAAATCGATCTTTTAAAAAAAGTACTTCCGCAATAAAATCTTTCAAATACTCTTTGACGCAATTTGGTTTTTTCTTCCCTAAGTATATCCCAACAGCAAAAGGTTGTACTTTTTCCTTTACGTTAACGATTCTGCAAAGAATTGGCCACAGCTGAATTGGCGAGCTTTTAAACAATGGAATGCCGTCAATATTAATGTCTAATTCCACCTCATTATAGTTTTGCAAAACATGCTCAACTTTTTTTAACTGCGATTCTATCCCTATGTGACAGTAACTTCCGGGGGAAAGGTTTCTAACGAAAATCTTATTTCTTTTGCCCATCAAAGTTTCTGCAGAAAGCGGCACCTCCAGGCCTTCCTCCTTTAATATCGACAACAGCTTCTCCACACATCTTCTAGAAGGAGTTGTTTCTATGTGCCAGCTTTTTAGTTTTTCGCACAACGTCAATTTTGGACATGTAAAATGTTCAAAATGTTCCGAAAAAACTTCTGCATCTTCTACAATATCACTGAAAACTGTTTCATTATTCTCGATTTCATGTTGCAAACCTCTATTTTTGTATAAAATGGTTTGTTTTTTAATTTGTCTTTTATAGTTTCTTTTGCTCATATTATATTTTATTTTTATTTATAAACAATATTATTTTAATCACCTTTTTTTTAATTATTGCACAATTTCTAAAAACAAACTTATTTTCACTGCGAGCACGTGTTTAATCAACAAAAGAATATGACGCAATAATATGCAAGAAGAGAAAAACTGTTGCTCAGTTAAAAAATATGTATGTACCTATTGAAAGAGCAAAAAAAAAAAAAATAGAAAAACACAAACTGTCGACGACTTCGTTGACAGTGTCACCAGAAATTTACTAGATCTGTTGTCTGCAGCTAGTTTCTAATCGTGCGTAGAAGAAATGTTGTCGAATTTTTCACTAGTGCAGTTGTTTCTAGAGAAAAGAGTGTTGACAAACGGACACATGGCCCCAGGCTGACTGCAGGGAAGCTACATTGTATGAATGTATTTAAGTTATGTACATAAGTGGTTGTTTTTACAAAAATATCTGCACATTTGCACATACAGATGCCTATATAAATTTTTGATTTATATTTCAAACATCTTGTACATACTTGTGCACACACATTTTTTTCGCCAAATTATGCAACACATTTTACCAAACACAAATATGTTTAAAAACATTTATTATTTATGTTAACGAAAAGCGATAAAAAATATTTAATCGTTATACAGAGGTGCCTTTAAAAATGAAAAATTGATATAATAATATGAGGTTGCTGTTTAACGTACTTTAGAATTTATTTATACAATTTTCCTTATTAAGATATATAATACAATATTAACGATTTTATTATAAAATTTAAGTTATAATAAAATAGTTTAAAATAGCTAGAGGCAAAATAAATTTTAAAAATTTGATACTTAATTACTTCTTGCCTATTCCAATTAAAATTTTATAAATTTGTTTTGATATACACACTGTGTAATTTTTTAAGTCATCGCAAAATAACCATATACGGACACCACTACGTCATAAGAGACCAAAAAAAAAAGACCCCTGTCTCCCAGTTTTGCCCAAAGTCCTCCAGGTTTTTTTTTATGGGCCCTCAAAGATGTAGGGCCTCGATGTCATTTTTGCAAACAAATTATCATTTCCTCAAGCTCATATTTTGAAAACCGTTTGAAATTTTTATATACTCTCTGAGGTAAAGTTGTAGCTCTTGTTATAAAAAATTTCCCGGCTATCTAAGCGCTACCTAAACGGTGTTAAGAATCATTCCTAGGAAGTTCATATGTTCTAGAAAGTTGTTTACTGAGATCTTAGGTTCATTTTTGTAGTTGATTGTTTCCTTGAATTTTGAACGGTTTGCTACCTATGGACCTGAAAAGGGGAAAAAAGGTAAAAAAATTGAATTTATTAAAGTTTTTTGCGTTTTTAACCTTGAAGATAGTTTTTTTTGGTTCTCTATGACAAGAGCTACAACTTTGCCTCAGAGAGTATATAAAAATTTCAAACGGTTTGCAAAATATGAGCTTGAGTAAATGATCATTTTTTTGCAAACATGACATCTAGGCCCCACATCTTTGAGGGCCGATTAAAAAAAAACCTGGAGAACTTTGGGCAAAACTGGGAGACAGGGGTCTTTTTTTTTGGTTTTTTATCACGTAGTGGTGTCCGTATATGTTAATTTTTTTCCGTGTTGCACTGTCACATCGTTTTAGAATAATTCTATTTCATATCAACTAAATAAAAATAAAAAAATATTGTAAAATCTGGTACAAGTACAAAAAATTATCAAATCTTTTTATATTTACTAATTATATGTCTATAAATGTGAGCAACACTATCTGTATCTGTTTGGAAATTAATTCTCTGTATGATTGGTGTATTGATAACATAAAGCAACAGCATTTTTGATGCATGAAATATGATAACTAAAATTATACTTCCTCGGGGTGCTGCTTTCAGATCTGAAGTCAGATTGTTTGTATTAGCTTTAGTTTTTGAGATATAATATGACATTTTCAAAAAATTATATACCCGAGGTACCCAACTTTGGGGGCTTATCCAGAAACTCCCTTTACCCTGGTTGGCCGACCATTCGCAGCTCGAGTCAGAAACACCTCTTCTTTGTCTCTGTGCAATTTCATTAAGATATCTTCACTGGTTTATGAGATATCGAATTATGTACAAAATAAATCGTTTTCAAACCACTGCGCATGAGTTCAATATGCTTCGCATAGCTTTCATCCTTTTTTGTTTCTTAGAAAATTTTGTGCATTTTTTACGATATGTTATGTAACTATTAAAATTGTCATCCTTTATCAACCTTTTTATTTCTGGACCATCAATAATTCCGGCTTTAAGTTTCTCTGTCCTCAAATCGTAAAACTTTTTAGAACAAAAACAATTAACATCCTTGTTTAGAGCTGTGATAAATTGTTTCATTAGCCCTGGTTTGATGTGTAAAGGTGACAGTATTATGTGATCCCTTGGCGCAAGGGGTTCGTTTATCACTGGAAGTTTAAATGTGAGTAGTATAACGATATGTCGAATAGCTGTATGTAAAAAAGTAAGGCTGCTAAAGAAAAAACGAAATTAACAAACTACCGGCATAAAACTCTATGCAACAAAACAAAAGATTAATTTTGTTTTCTTGTGTAATTTGTATCATTTCTAATATTTTTACAATACACGGATTTAAAATGGTTATTTTGCCTTGTATCTCCCGTTTGGTTCAGGTTAAGATTCGTAAAATCTATTTTTCTCCTAGACCCAAAAGAAATGATAAAAAGATATATGATCTGTAATGCGCAAATTTGGCATGGTTACAAATCTATTTATTCATTTACTTACTGAGTCCAATTCAAGTCTCTAGCGGTTTGACAAAACATTTTGTAAGTGGAATTCGAAAGAATCTGATTCTGAAAATTACGACGAATCGATGTGTCAATATGTCAATATTCTCGTCCTAATGATATGATCTAGCAGGATGGGATGTTTTTTAACATTACAGACTGACCCATTAAGCTCAAACTTCTATAAGAATCTCAAGCACATTTTTTATTGTAGGAGGATACCGAAGTTAATGGGTCCCTTTTTGACTCCCTTCCTTTCTCAATGATTTCTGGTATCCGACTAGAAATTTACAAATACCTTACTTTCTTTGAGTCACTAGCTTTTTCTCTCGATTGTAGTGATATCAGACTGCATACTGATAAATATCGACATTCTTCTTCATCACAAAGTCTATGGGAATTGCTAATATTTGCTTAAGGCTAAAATCTCTTCAGCATCTCTACTTTTTAATATGTGTCTGCCCTTGGTTTAAAGTTTTTTTTTTAATGGGTGATTTTTTTGAGGTTAGGATTTTCATGCATTAGTATTTGACAGATCACGTGAGATTTCAGACATGGTGCCAAAGAGAAAGATGCTCAGTATGCTTTGACATTTCATCATGAATAGACTTACTAACGAGCAACGCTTGCAAATCATTGAATTTTATTACCAAAATCAGTGTTCGGTTCGAAATGTGTTTTATCGACAAATTTTGTTCAGCGATGAGGCTCATTTCTGGTTGAATGGCTACGTAAATAAGCAAAATTGCCGCATTTGGAGTGAAGAGCAACCAGAAGCCGTTCAAGAACTGCCCATGCATCCCGAAAAATGCACTGTTTGGTGTGGTTTGTACGCTGGTGGAATCATTGGACCGTATTTTTTCAAAGATGCTGTTGGACGCAACGTTACGGTGAATGGCGATCGCTATCGTTCGATGCTAACAAACTTTTTGTTGCCAAAAATGGAACAACTGAACTTGGTTGACATGTGGTTTCAACAAGATGGCGCTACATGCCACACAGCTCGCGATTCTATGGCCATTTTGAGGGAAAACTTCGGAGAACAATTCATCTCAAGAAATGGACCGGTAAGTTGGCCACCAAGATCATGCGATTTGACGCCTTTAGACTATTTTTTGTGGGGCTACGTCAAGTCTAAAGTCTACAGAAATAAGCCAGCAACTATTCCAGCTTTGGAAGACAACATTTCCGAAGAAATTCGGGCTATTCCGGCCGAAATGCTCGAAAAAGTTGCCCAAAATTGGACTTTCCGAATGGACCACCTAAGACGCAGCCGCGGTCAACATTTAAATGAAATTATCTTCAAAAAGTAAATGTCATGGACCAATCTAACGTTTCAAATAAAGAACCGATGAGATTTTGCAAATTTTATGCGTTTTTTTAAAAAAAAAGTTCTCAAGCTCTTAAAAAATCACTCGTTAGCTGTATGTAAAAAAGTAAGGCTGCTAAAGAAAAAACGAAATTAACAAACTACCGGCATAAAACTCTATGCAACAACACAAAAGATTAATTTTGTTTTCTTGTGTAATTTGTATCATTTCTAATATTTTTACAATACACGGATTTAAAATGGTTATTTTGCCTTGTATCTCCCGTTTGGTTCAGGTTAAGATTCGTAAAATCTATTTTTCTCCTAGACCCAAAAAAAAAGAAATGTGAAAATGATATATGATCTGTAAATTGTCTGAAATGTTGTCGATTTGTTGCGCAGAACTGCATTGTTTCGTCCGAAGTATTTGCATTTTGTTATAACCGGAGAAACTCAATGTTCACATCTTTAAATTAGTTTCACAAAACTTTCTTTAATATGTTCGATATCATACACTAAGAACGTAGCAGCATTTCCGCATTATCTTCAAAAAAGTACAGTGAAAATGCAGCTTCAGACCACAAAAGAAATACCAATTCATTAATTACTGAGAAAGCAGTTCTTTTGGTAATCTTGTATAAATTTTCTTTATCTTCAAATGCGCAAATTTGGCATGGTTGCAAATCTATTGATTCATTTACTTACTGAGTCCAATTCAAGTCTCTAGCGGTTTGACAAAACATTTTGTAAGTGGAATTCGAAAGAATCTGATTCTGAAAATTACGACGAATCGATGTGTCAATATGTCAATATTCTCGTCCTAATGATATGATCTAGCAGGATGGGATGTTTTTTAACATTACAGACTGACCCATTAAGCTCAAACTTCTATAAGAATCTCAAGCACATTTTTTATTGTAGGAGGATACCGAAGTTAATGGGTCCCTTTTTGACTCCCTTCCTTTCTCAATGATTTCTGGTATCCGACTAGAAATTTACAAATACCTTACTTTCTTTGAGTCACTAGCCTTTTTCTCTCGATTGTGGTGATATCAGACTGCATACTGATAAATATCGACATTCTTCTTCATCACAAAGTCTATGGGAATTGCTAATATTTGCTTAAGGCTAAGGTCTCTTCAGCATCTCTACTTTTTAATATGTGTCTGCCCTTGGTTTAAAGTTTTTTTTTTATGTTAAGGTAATTCCAAGCACAGTCTGCAAGTATCGCCTTACCTCGATTTTTAACTTTGCCAGATAAATCTTGAGAGACCATGACCTGTATTAACGCAGTAAACCATTTGTAGACACCCATATTATATATATCCAAAATCCTTTTTAGACTTCCTGCCAACTTAAAGTGAAAATTCCAAAGTCTTTGGTGAGAATCGATTGCTGGATGATAAATTGGATTTTACACTTTTAATATGTTTTTCATATAAAAGTTATAAATTCTGGTTATTAAATTCAAGTTATGATTTTCATATATTGTTACTTTAATTTAGCATCACTTTGCTGATTGCTTTCTTAGAAAAATAAAAAAAAATAATTTAAAATAATAGCAATTAAATTGCGTAAAAATAATATTTTCATATACTTTCCCAAGAATAATTGTAGCGATATTAAATTTCCATTAATTCCAGAGTAACAACAAGCAGAGTAATACAACTGAAGACGGACGTAGCGATCCAGAAAAAGCTTTACAAATTTTCCTAATTTTTCTTTAAAATTAATCACCTTATTTGTAATAAAAAAATATAATTTAAACTTAAAAAGAATAAAATTGACTTAAGCCTGGCTTCGCAATTTTATCTGTATGTTATTACATAGTGCGACTAATTGAAAAATTCAAATATTCAATATTTTATTTTTTGTTTAGAAATGAACGATTATAAAAATACGTTTTAACTTGCTTATAAAATATAAATTAATTTTGCTTGAAAAATTACATTTTTTAACGCCCTCGTTGCGACAAGCGACACAACAAGTACCAATCTTAAAGCATGGCCAGAAGGAACCCTTTTGTTAAGGAAGTGAAGACTATCTAAACTCCCGTCACACCATTGCTGGCTTCAGTTAGAGGTAAGAAGAGCCAAACTCACCAATAACCGATCGATCATAGAGACTGTAATTAAATTCCCAATATTAATTTCCGATCTCATAAAGTATATATATTCTGGATTCTTAATAAAAAGAGAAGTTATTTAGCGATGTCCGTCTGTGTTCGGGTTGAAATCAACTTTGCCAAGGCACCCGAAGAGGTACAAAAAATTTAAGCATTTAAGCATTTAAGCATAGTTTCGAAAATTTCGCTATTGAAATTCAGCGACATCAGACCACTCAATTGTAGCCAGAGGATAAAAAACCACGCCTACCTATATTTTTTTAAACATTTTTTCAGGTTGTTTTTATTTTTTTCGGTTGTAATCATTCTCTTTAGCTTTTTTGTTAAACGGTTATTAGACAGCGACCAGTAGAAAAAATTCAAAAAAAATTCCAAAAAAATAAAAAAACATTTTGGATGGACCTTTACCCGAATTAACAACATCTTACACATAATTAACCAAAGGTCAACAAATTACTCAACATAAAAAAACATCTTCAAAAACATATTTGTACAGAAATTTTCAAAAAAAAATTTTTAAAAAAATTTTTAAAAAAAATTTTACAAAACATTTTCAAAAAAATTTTACAAAACATTTTCAAAAAAAATTTTACAAAAAATTAAAAAAAAAATATTTTTACAAACGATTTTCGAAATATTTATTATGAAAATGGTGAGTTTAACATAAGATATTTTTAACACATATTAAGAATATACATATCGTCACCTAAAATGCAAAAGGCCGTAACTACTCAAAAATTCAAAATTTACTTTTTGATTGATTATGACGAACTTAACCGAAACACATCTACACAGCAAATTTTACATGTATACGTCCAATAATAACGACTTTATTGGTGAAAAACAAAAGGCCGTAACTGCAACGTCAACTAAACCAAAAAGCCGTAACTGCACTTTTCCAAAAAAAAAAAATCAAAACAAAGTTGGCTTTGATTATCCTTCAATGTGTGTTATATTTGTTTTCTAAGTTTGAATCTAAAATGTGGATATTAAGTTTTAAGTAGTCTTTAATTTATAACGTTTATTCCTTCTCCTGTAAAAAACTAAAAAGTGTAGTTACGGCCTTTTGCATTTTAGGTGACGATATATGTATCTATAAAGTAACATGTTTTTTTAAATGCGTTTGATTCTTAAATAGATGAGATCTCTGCTTTAAAACCAATTCACCTAGATGCACTAAACACATATGTATACAACATCAGGATACCGACTACAAACTGACAAAAATTGGTTCCGAGGTGGTAGTTTCTGTGTGGTATCATGAGTAGAGAATGCACTATGGTTTTTGATTGGTAGCTTCACTTTCAAGTTGGGAGTATATTCAATGCTTTTTAGAATTGTTTTCTTGAAACTTCGTTGGGCCCTGACGAGAGTAGAGTGTGTATGGGGGAAAATCTCTAGGCTTTAGGCTAAATAATGCCTGTATTTTTGAACAATAGTTTTTATGTTTTCTCTACCTTTTTTTAGGAAATATCGTCATTAAAGTTTCAGTTTATTGCTTTTATTTCTTAAACTATTCTAATAGAAACTTTATCTTTGTTGCCAAAAAAAGCAGAAAAACTGGAGAGAGAATACATGAAAAGCTAACAATATATTGATGAAATTTTTTCAACAACATAAAACTTGAGTAAAAAACTTTATTTTTTATTATGCCAACAGTAAATTTGAACAACAACAGCAGCAATCAGCTACGAAGTCGTATGTGCAATGGAACTTTTATTAAGGAATGCAAAATATGCTTGCAAACTTTAAATATTATGAAAACTGTTTTCAAACTGATTCTGCAATATAGAGAAATATTAAGAAATCAGAAAGAAAAACAAAATTGGGTTAAAATATTTTACAAAAACTTGGGGTATGATTCAGTAGAAATCAAATTTTAAATTATTAGTTTTACATTTCTAACATGCAACTGTTTGCTCACAGTTACAACATTGTTTTTCAAAATTAAAAAAATGTAAAAAAATATTTTTGTAAAATTGGATAGGTTCGATATGCCGAATTTCTTTCCCAAATTTCAGATTTTATGAAATGACTGTGTTTAGGCCATTATTGATCTTCTCTTCAAACGTTGAAGCTTTAGCTTGGACAATTTAATGAAATTCAAAGATTACTAGAAATAAAACATCTGATAAAATAATGTAATGTCAATTTAAATTAAGATATTCAAATTGACTCCAAATTTGGAGAGCTTAAATTACTTTAGTACCTTGCTAAGGATTTTATTTCTAAGATTGTTCTCTCTATGTTTTTTTCTGCCTCATCCGTCCTCTAATGTGGAACAAGTCTCTTTAAAACGAAACAAGAAGTCGTATGGATAAAAAGTCAATTGTATAAATTTAATATTTATAAACTTTATAAAATTAAATAAAACATATATGAATTTTATTTGAACTATTTTTGAATTAATAAATTAATTATTTAGGCTTAAGTTCTTAATTATAAAGAGATAAAGAAAAATTAGATACCAGCAAAGCAGAATGCATTTTCTAGACAGCTATGTCCGTCATCAGTACTCTTTGTATCAATCTACCCGGTAGTTTCAATTGTTATTAATTTTCTATTTAAACAAACTTATCAAAGAAATAGAATCTGAGAAATTTTTTTTAATTTTACATTATATTTCATAGAAGATAGAGCTTTTTGAAATTGTTTTACACTTGTAAACTCTATTTATTTTTCATATTATACTACCAAGCAAACATTTTTCTTTATTTTAATTCTCTTTATATATTTTCTTTTATTTGAAAATGGTATATATCTGTCTTGCTATTAGCTATCCTTTGGTTAGCAATTAACAACAATTAGATATTTTTATTTTACAAATGTATATTTTGATTATTAACACAATGATGTTGAAGTTAAAAAATTTCTCGGATTCTATTTCTTTGATAAGTTCGTTTAAATAGAAAATTAATAACAATTGAAACTACCGGGTAGATTGATACAAAGAGTACTGATGACGGACGTAGCTGTCTAGAATATGCATTCTGCTTTGCTGGTATCTAATTTTTCTTTATCTCTTTATAATTAAGAACTTAAGCCTAAATAATTAATTTATTAATAATAAACATACTTATATTTTTCTGTGTATGTATATATACAAATGGTTCCGAATATTTATTGTTTTATTTTACATGATTTTGTAATTATTTTCCTAGAAAAAATTCATATAAACCTCATATTTGTGTGATTTCTCATTTTAACATATTTTTTTTTTGTTTTTTTTTTCGACTTAAAAATTTTTATCCAGATTTTGCAGATTTTTTTGCCCAATTTTAAAGAATTTATTCGAAAATTTGCTGTCAACACTGGCTGTAGCTCAAGTGTCTAGCACGTTGACGTCTAATGCATGGTCAAAAGTTGTATACTCAGCCGTGGCAACATGAATTTTTCTGATACATATTTATTCTCTTTATAATAATGAATATCACAGTGCCCTCCTTCGCCGGTATTACCATATAGCATTAAATCGTAGGCGAAGTAATATAATTATAAATTGCCTATGCTTGCTTCAACACTAATACGCACACATAACACAAGAGGCATTGCGACACTGTTCTAAGAATAATCAAAACTTGCAATTGCAGTTTTGCCATAAGTGAAGCTTTACTATTACACTAACCATCTGTCTTATCTATTCCTATCTCTTTCCAAAGGAAGGAACACGGTTAATATATATAATAATTGTCTGAGAGTTATTTATCTCAAAAAAAAATGTGGTGAGTCCACAGTAAGCGACTATGCTTGTTGAAACAAAACTCAACGGAAAATGACCTTTATTGTTTTTACAGAATAATTTTGCTTTTGAAAATTAGATTTACTTTTAGAAAATTAATATGTTTACCCCTATGAAATTGCTATAATAAGTTAATGGTCCAGGAAAACGTTTTTTTTTTTACTAAAAAGAAGTTATATCTAGACGAACTTTAGAATCGTAACGACTTCTGGTATTTAAAAAAAACAATGACAACAGGGTAAAATTATTACAGAAACATCCGTACATTCTTAAGTCGAAGTTTAGCGGGTTAATACTTTTTTCTAGATGTTGACAGAGACTTAGTATATTGCATTGAAGGGGGTTGAAAAAAGGGCCAAATAAAAAGGGTTCTGCCCTAGTTTTGAAATAAATAAAAATATGTGGATATAATGTCTTCACAGCTTTCTCATATCATAAAAGAAATTACACTTTTATACCCCTTTCTAAGTTTTTAGTCATTTCCGACCAATTTGCCCGAGCAAGCTTTACCTTATAAAACTTAATTTTAATAATTTTTATCAAACTTTAAATATTCTTTTAATATTCTCATTAATCAATTTTTGAAAATAACACCAATATGAGTAAAGTCAACTTCCTCCAATCGATTTGATTTCTGAGTACCCCATGAAATTTATCCGAAATGTTTTGAATTTGGATTTTTAATTTTATAGGATTTTGTCATTTTGCCTGAGGGAAGCTTAGTTTGCCTAGAAAATGAGTAATTAGTTTTTCATATCAAAAATGGATTTAATCCATACAAAATAGATTTCTTATTAATTATATAAATCATCATAGATTTTTGTCCTTTTGCTTGTGGGATGCTTAGATTCCCTAGAAAATAAAAGTTATAAGTTTATCATATTAAAAAAAAATTGCTTTATTCCATAGGAAATAGACTATTTTATAAATTTTATAAGTCATCACAGATTTTTGTCCTTTTGCTTGTAGGATGCTTAGATTCCCTAGAAAATAAGTAATAAGTTTTTCATATAAAAAATTGCTTTATTCTATATGACATTAACTTTTTCATAAATTTTATAAGTCTTCTCAGATTTTTGTCATTTTCCCTATAGGAAAA
The DNA here is from genome assembly GCA_949628195.1 of Phasia obesa. Classification (NCBI taxonomy): domain Eukaryota; kingdom Metazoa; phylum Arthropoda; class Insecta; order Diptera; family Tachinidae; genus Phasia; species Phasia obesa. The sequence continues at coordinate 39,049 of CATIVE010000492.1, forward strand.
AGAGTTCTGAGCTCTTCCTTCTTCTTCTTAGAAAAAATAGATTTATTTCATAGAAAATAGATTTTTATGAATTATATAGGTGATCACATATTTTTGTCTGTAGGACGGTTAGTTTGACGAGTAAATTAGTCTTTAGTTTTTCATATAAAAAATTTATTTATTCCATAGGAAATAGATGTTTTATGAATTTTATAAGTGGTCACAGATTTTAGCCCTTTTATCTGTAAGGCGCTTAGTTTGCCTAGAAAATGTGTTTTTAGTTTTTCATATAAAAAAATTTATTTATTCCATAGAAAATATATTTTTTATGAATACTATAAGTGTCTTTTTGCCTGTAAGACGCTCAGTTTACTTAGATTTATTCTACAGAAAATAGATTTATTATGATTTTTATATATAATAACAAATATTTAACCTTTTGCCTGTGGTACACTTCGTTTGCCGAGAAAATTAGTTTCCAGTT
>CATIVE010000493.1:0-52653 GCA_949628195.1 Phasia obesa
AAAATGCATAACAATTTTCGATATGACCTCGTTTGTAACAATTTTCTTATTTTATTATATATCATGTGTACAATACTAAATCCGTGCATATAAACCGTTGTTATTTTAAGGAGGTCAGGTGAAAATGATCTTTGGTCACTTTGTTTTTAGCTATCCCAATAGTTTTATGCCAAATTTTTACAAGATTTATTTTTCTAAATATTTAGGTGTTTATAGATAAAAGATAAATATATTCCTATGGTTCTTTAAGAGAAACAATACACAGAAAATAAGTTTTACGTCAATTTAAATTTTTAATAAGTTTCAAATACAATTTTAATTCATTATTTAGGTAATACAATTATTTACTTATATAAGAAGATAAGAGTGATAGATAATAAGGGATAGGTGTTAGACCATCCATTGACGTGTCTGTACATTGCCGGTTAATATTGTTTTTTTAAACTCTTTGGAATCAATAGCTTCGAGCGCCCTCTGTTTACTAGTCACGATTCATAACTTGTATGTGACAATTTTTACCAATTTTTACATCTAGAATTAGTAAATATGATGCCAGTGCAATGATTCGTCGATTTTTAGCAAAAAATGCAGCTTTTTTTGTTTTCGAACCGATCCAATATGAATATCATGGGTCCATGCGGTCCCATATATCTAAGCAAAATTGTAATAATAGTATGACAAGAGAAGTATGTTATCAATTCAGCTTGTCTTAATTGATTTGCATATAGGTAATGTTAACGACAAAAATTAATAGCACCTTAACTATAAAAATAGTTAAATCAACTTATTTTTAACCGACTTCAAAAAAAGAAGGAGGTTATCAATTCGTCTGAATGTTGCTTTTTTATGTTTGTGCCCGCAGAACTCAGTCATTTCTGAACCGATTTTAAAAATTTTTTCTTCATTAGAAAGGAAATGCTTACAGATTGGTTCCATTTTAAAAGAAATTCAGAATTTTGAAAATTAAAGGGTGTCCCCATACAACATACGTGTTTTTTACGTGTATTATGAACCGTAAAGGGCACCCTTTTAAAATTTAAAAAAACTTCATATCACTATAGCTGCCAATAACAGAAATTAATAAAAAAAATAAACCTAAAAATTAAAGGGTGTCCCCAAATGTGACGTCAATTTAAATATATGAACCATTTGAGCCATTGTAGACAATCACTTGAAAATTCGACAGAATATCCAATATTTATAATCAGAAATTAAATATTTATAATTGGAAGTTAAAGGGTATCCCAATACTAACATTTATAAATATTTAAAATTATAAAGGGTATCTCAATAGTTGATGTAAATTGATGCATATGGCTAAACTTTTCAACCGTTGTAAAGAGACATTTGAAATTTACAAAGAATCTGTCCTTTAAAATAAGTGTTTAATTTAATATTGTACATTAAAGGGTGTCCCCTAGGTGATATTGTTTAACCTATATGGTCATATCTTTGGAACCGTTATTTTTTATTATTGTGTCAGTAATAGTAAGTGTAAAAAAAATTTGTCGTATATGGCTTCATCTGCTGAACCGTTATGGATAGACATTTGAATATACGTAACGTATAAAACTATGTCCGTTATTAGAGCAACAAGTATAAAAGTATTTTATTTGGGTACTAGTTCTTACAGACTACTTCCTTTTATATTTTTAGTTTAGAATTGATGCACATATATTTGTTTTGTAGTCGGCTTTTTTGCAAGAATTATTTCAAATTTATATAACGTAAAATTGTATACATACGCTCAGTTCACTAAATTTTTTTTTTTTTATTATTAAGTTGTTTTATTTTAAGGCATGTAGAGTTGAAGAAAATTCGTAAAGATTTATATATAAAGATTAATATAAAAAAGTAATTTATATGAAATTTCAATTATTTAATATATTGCTAATTACCCATAACGTTTTATAATAAATATGCAATTTATTTGTTGGGGGAAAGCGCTAGTCCCTATACGTATATCACTGGTTGCTCAGGCCAGATAATCAGGAAACCTTTTTCCTAATTTTAGAGAAGCCAAAAATACTCTATAAGTAATAAAATTCTACAAAACACAATGAGAAGAATAATAGAATAATATTACAGAATATTAAAACTTCAACAAAACACCAACGCACAAACTACGTTTTTATTTTTTCCTTACTGTCCTTCTACAATAGGATGGTTTTTTGCCATCACTTAATGCAGACATAAGGAGTAATTGTGTTTTCCAAACTTAAACTATTTACAAAATAATATTATACGAAAAATTAAGATTTATTTTGTTTTCATTTTATAAGTTTCTCTTTTTTCCTGTTTTTTTGACTCCTCTGATTATTTAATACTCAAATCGGCAGGGTCAGTCTGTTGTAATTGAATATCGCGTTCATTACATTAAACATCAAATTCCAAGATTTTACCTTTAATAATTTTTCCATCTTTGACAGCTTTTATTGAATAATTTTATGTCGTTTTTTGACATGCTTAATATTGAATATTTTGATGTTATTTAGACATCGTTCAGATTTAAGCACACATTATTTTTAAAATATTTTTTTTTTTATTTTTTTGTATAAAATAATATGTTTTTTTTTTTGCAAAATCAATATAATATTTGACAACAATTTTTTTTCAACTAAGATTTAGATACTATGCGATCCTAAATATTAAGCAATATTTTAGAGTATATTACGGATTAGGAACAAAAATATTTTTTGAAGCCTTTTTATCCCCTTAAGTAATTAATGTTTGCAGTTTTATTTTTAGATTATACTGAAGATTTTTATCTCTTAATCACAAACATCTAATAAAGATAGATTGAAAAAATGAACTATAATTTTAGTTAACTTATCTACATTTTTTTTTATCATATTTACACCCTATTAAATAACGATAACAAAATTGTCATATTGAAGGAATCTTCAATATAATAAATTTAATAAATTTTTTTTTATGAAAATCGTCTGTACACTTATCTTAAAAGTTTGTTTGTATAAAAAAAGTTTTCTTTTGTATAATAACGTAGCTTTCTTTAATTCTACAGCCCTTTTTACAGCATTTAGGTACATTTTTGGTTCAGTGTATGTATTAGAGCAAATTACATTATCCTAATGAGAACATTACATCGAAGTTATGAAATTATTTTATTATTCTATCCATATGACGGGTAAGAGTAAAGATTAATTAAGAATAGAAGCAAGTGTTAATCATAAAAGTGCATTAAAATGGAGAAACTCAAAAGTGGGAGAATAGTTAAACAAATGAATCAGACACTTTTCCCAATCTCCGGACCAATAACGCTATGAAAGAGAATCTTTAAACTAGCTTCTTAATCAAGGTGATCTTAAGCGTTATGTTGTGAACTTTTGGGAGAAAAAAGCCTGCTCATTTTTACTCTTTTAATAAATGCAATAAAAAAATAGTTTTTATATTTTAAAAGAAACGAAAGCTATAGTAAAAAACTATTCGTTAAGACGAAATCTAAAATAACCTCAAAAAGGTCTCTAAATTGTAGTCCTTTTCAGTATTCCTGCTTAAAAAAATAAACTAAAAACCCTATGCTTATATAGGCAACTAAATTTCTTTAAAAAATAAAATATTACTTAAAAACAACATAAAATTCAAGCAGTAATAAAAACAAATATACGTGTGCACGTATTGGATGACAAAAGTTTACAACAACTTTTAATGTAAAAGACAAACGGAAAATTAAATATATTATATATCGTTACCTGAAATTTAAAAACACGCAACTTACAAAAATTTCCAAATTGGTTTTTTATATCTTTTGATACTATCAGTAAAATCCATGTCCTCGCAAATTTTTCGTTTTTTTTCATAAAAATTAACAATTCTATAAGCGATAGTCCAAATAATGTTAAAGTTTAATTTATAACATATTGTCTTTTTCCTGTAATAAAAAAGTAAATATGTTAGTTACGTGATTTTTCATTTCATCTAGCGATATAAAAATGCACATATAAAGTCTGTATACATATTATTTTAAGTTATAGGAAACTTTACATTTGTCTAATATTTACATTGTTGTTTGCTGAAATTGCAGAAAAATCTAATAACTAAAATACTGGAAATATAAGTATCTTACATGAAAATACTAGTAAGGGATTCGTAAAGAGGTTATCTTTTTGTTGTTCTCTTTGTTGGTCCTCTTTATTGTTCAAGTATTTTGTTTACTGTTAAACTTTTCAGATGAAGAAACGGTATGTGTAAGTTTTTTTTTGCGGTAAACTAGAGCATGTACAGAGTTCTTACGAAGATCATATTTGCTTTTCGGATTAAAATTGATTTAAAATTATATAAACATGTATGTATGTATGTCACAAAACAAAATGTTGCGATGGATGTTAGTTTAAAATGTAATAATATTAGAATAAGTAAATTGATAAGAATTGAACGAAATTGAGTAAAACAATTTTATATTACTACCATGTGGTTGGGCCAAATTAGAGTTTAATGTTATTTTAAGTGATTTAAATTTTAAAAGAAATATTGCTTCCAACTAGAGTTTTTTCTTACACTGAACCAAAAATGATTTTAGAAACAAATTTATTAAATTTCTAATATGACTTTTCCATATGACTAATTTTGTCGTTATTTAATAGGATGTAAATAAAAATATTAAAAATGTACTTGAATTAACTAAAATTAATGGGTGATTTTTTTGAGGTTAGGATTTTCATGCATTAGTATTTGACAGATCACGTGAGATTTCAGACATGGTGCCAAAGAGAAAGATGCTCAGTATGCTTTGACATTTCATCATGAATAGACTTACTAACGAGCAACGCTTGCAAATCATTGAATTTTATTACCAAAATCAGTGTTCGGTTCGAAATGTTCAAATGTGACAAATTTTGTTCAGCGATGAGGCTCATTTCTGGTTGAATGGCTACGTAAATAAGCAAAATTGCCGCATTTGGAGTGAAGAGCAACCAGAAGCCGTTCAAGAACTGCCCATGCATCCCGAAAAATGCACTGTTTGGTGTGGTTTGTACGCTGGTGGAATCATTGGACCGTATTTTTTCAAAGATGCTGTTGGACGCAACGTTACGGTGAATGGCGATCGCTATCGTTCGATGCTAACAAACTTTTTGTTGCCAAAAATGGAACAACTGAACTTGGTTGACATGTGGTTTCAACAAGATGGCGCTACATGCCACACAGCTCGCGATTCTATGGCCATTTTGAGGGAAAACTTCGGAGAACAATTCATCTCAAGAAATGGACCGGTAAGTTGGCCACCAAGATCATGCGATTTGACGCCTTTAGACTATTTTTTGTGGGGCTACGTCAAGTCTAAAGTCTACAGAAATAAGCCAGCAACTATTCCAGCTTTGGAAGACAACATTTCCGAAGAAATTCGGGCTATTCCGGCCGAAATGCTCGAAAAAGTTGCCCAAAATTGGACTTTCCGAATGGACCACCTAAGACGCAGCCGCGGTCAACATTTAAATGAAATTATCTTCAAAAAGTAAATGTCATGGACCAATCTAACGTTTCAAATAAAGAACCGATGAGATTTTGCAAATTTTATGCGTTTTTTTTAAAAAAAAAAGTTCTCAAGCTCTTAAAAAATCACTCGTTATTATTAGTTATTTATTTTTAATCACGCATGATTCCTTTGCAAATTTATTAAATAAATATTTTATGAGTATAAAATATTTATTTCCAAAAAATATAATGATCAAAATTGATTACTATGGGGAAAGCCTATCCAGATAGCTATTTCGCTAGTGCTCAACTAGCGCATCAGTGGATTTTTCCCAATTTTTCTGAATAAAATAGTAATCAATTTCGATTATTATATTTTTTGGAAATAAATATTTTATACTCATAAAATATTTATTTAATAAATTTGCAAAGGAATCATGCGTGATTAAAAATAAATAATTTATATAATACGATTCCAAATATAACTTTTCGTATATAACAGCATGCGCACCCTGAGTAAATACGATTTTCGTATTTTTAATTTTTTAATTTGTATTTTTATTTTTGTTTTTAAAAAGTCTTTTTGATACATTATGAATGGTATTCAATGGAAACCCTTAATGTAGAAAATTGAAAGAAGAATAAACTTTTTGAAATCGAAATGGTTACTATGGTTTTTTGTTTTGTTTAGAAATTTAGATTTTTTAGATTTTTAGCTTTATTTCTCTTTTAAGAAGGATAATCAACTTAGGCTTTCAGTTACTGTTGATTTGAAGTGTTTAAAATAAAAATATAAATTAAAAAAATTTTATTTTATATTTCAATTAAAATTTTTCAAATTTTTCTAAAGTTAAATTTAACGAAATTTCTTCTACTTTACAGCGCTTTTTTATTTTTAAATATTGAAAATTTAGTCAAATCAGCAGAAAAATTACTCACATTAACTTCTTTTAGGAATGTAAATTGTTATAAAAGTTTTTATATTTTTTACACTTAACAAATTATATTTAACATGTGGTAAAACTCGATTTTCTCTTGCGCGTTTATACACGCAATCTTTGCTTACTACGAAAAATGTGCTTAGATGAAGTCTTTAAGTATTAATTACATTTATATCACTTTTACAATTCACACATTTACTATTTAAAAATTATAAAGAATTTCAGAGTTCCTTAAATTTTTTAAGAGTCATAATGCTTTTATAATGCTTTTCACTATTATATTTCATTTTCCTGCTGACTTTTTAAATTTACCGTTCTCTTACAATAACTTCCTCACCACTATCTTAAACTGTGTATTCAGAAACGTTAAAAAAACTTTATAAATGTTATTTGTCATGTTTTTTTTTTTTTTTTATTAAGTCTAGTCACTAATATTTGGCGTCATGCTAGACAATATTTAACATCACTTACATGCAAAGTTTACTCTAGATTTAAGAATACATACATATACATACTTACATATATTTATAATAACTAAAGAGTTTATATGCATGCACACATTCAGAACAATTGAGTATACACATAAACAACAAACGTATGTGCATGTAAACAAGTATTTTTCTGAAACGTGTTGTACTGCGGGTAACAATTTTCCACTCGTATCTAAATGGAAAAAATTTAAATCTATTTAAAAATTTAATAACATGTTATTGAAGTATAATATAATTTATTATTGTGTTTATTTTTTTTTTTTTTTTTGTACGTGTGTAGTAGTGACCTAAAAACAGTAAACTCTCCTTGGCTTCAAGGTTAATTTATAATATTTTTTATATTTTTCATTCTTTCTTTTTTATAAATATTCTAGTTCGCTATTTGCTGCACTTGGTAACTGTTCGAAGTTATGGAGTCAGACACAAAAACTAAATATTTATTTTTTTACTTAAATCTTGCTTTGTTCTCTTTCATTTCATTTTCGAGTTGTGTAAGCCGTAATTTTTTAGGCTAACATTGAAATTTGTAAATAAATTTTTTAAATTTATTCTATCAAATTATTTTAACATGAGTAAATTAGAGGTGTGCCTATAGGATCTCCTACACCGCTAGTAATTGCAATATTGTGATGGAAAAATTACTAGACAAATCAATCACCACAATGGTTTCCAAATCAAAAATGCTTACCAAATATGTGGACTATATTTTTACAATCGCAAAGAGGGAGTCAGTGATAGAAATAATAAATCAAATTATTTGATTTAATAAGTATATAAAATTTAATATGGAGGGGAAAAACATAATATGCTACCATAAATAGATCCTGTAGTAATACGACAATTTGTTTGACACCAACATCATCGAGCAGGATGATAAATTTTAAAATTCCCAAACGTTAAGGACTACGGCTACAAAATTTATTCGACGGTTAACAGAGGAATAATAATAAAGGTGTTGAAAATGAATAAATCTCCTAAAAAAACAACAAATGACCTTCTGAGACAAGCAGAAAGAAAGATATGATGAAAAATCCCCAAAAATTTTTAAGAGCCTATCTTATGTACCACCATAATGCTGACAAAGTAATGAGTGGTGGGTACTGAGTATGGAATATTTTATCCTTTTTGAGTATTAAATACTCAAAAATAGTTACTCGATACTTTTACCGCTACATTTTTAGAAAGAAATCGATTAAAAAATTGTTAACTCTGATAAACAGCGCTCTATTTTGCAAACAAAAGTATTGAGTACCCAATTGATAAGTATTGAGTAGTATCGAATTTTATTTTCAAGAAAAAATTGAAAACAAAATTTGAAATACATATACATATGTATTTTATTTACGTTTGTTTTTTAATCAGGGATGGTAAGGAAAATTTACAAATTATGCTTTTCTGACTAAACTTGCACTAAATACACTTTTATTGAATTTAAATTCATATTATTTAAACAGATCCTTGCATTATAATTTATTTTGTTATTATTTTATAATAATATAATTATTTATATTTTTATTTGTTGGCCAGTTTGAATTCGTGAATGTGTTGTTGATTTTAAGCTAATAGGCCTGAGGTTTATTTAATTATTTAACAATAATATAATAATTATAACCAAAAAGTACAATTGCACCCACTTTGCCATCCCTGAAGTGTAGTCAGCTACTTTTTGATGTAGATAGTGATTTTTACTCAACGCCTTTTACAACTTAATTAAAAATTTAATTTAAATTAAAAAATTAAATAATTATTGTAGTTTTTGACCTTTTTATATTTTGAAAAAACTATTATTATTTTTATTTCCTGAAGATGCTACCCAATGGTGTAGCGAAATATTGAGAAAATAAAAATTATTATAACATTTTTATAAAAAGACCTAGTGCTTATTAAAAAATAGAATTCATAAATTAAAAAAGTTTTGGTTTTCAAAAGTCATTAAAAACTGCATCAGTCAACGCAATCTTACTCTACTGAGTAGGAGCAAAATTAATCACCCTATCGGATAATTATATAATTTGTGCAAATGGCGTTGTGCGAGAACGAACCGTATTTTTTCAGGCCGCAAAGTCATGAATAAGCGATAAAACGTGTACAAATGTGTAACAATAGTAGCTCCAGCCAGATATCATATTTTCCACTTAACAGATACAATTTTAATGGTCTTAATAAAAATTTCAATTGCTCAAAAGAAAAAAGAACATTAAAAATAAATTAAAATATAACATTGAACACAAACATAAAATTGCTTAGTTTTTTTTTTTGTGAACTTCTTTTACATATTATGACCGAGACCACACAATTGGCGATGTCCTGTTCATAAAAAAAGAACTCTTTAAAATGGTTTAACAGACAAATTTTTGTCTAAATATTAAAGAATTTTGTTGACATTTCTGTTTTTTTTTTATATGCAATATGAAGTACAGATCTGAAAGGGTTAATAAAATGGATGATTAAATTTGTGCCACCCTATTATGGTTGAAAGCACAATATATATATATATATATATATATATATATACATATATATATATATTAAATTTTCAGAAAGCAGTTACGTTATACTTAAGTATGGATGATTAAATTTCCGCCACCCTATTATGGTTGAAAGCACAATATATATATATATATATATATATATATATATATATATATATATATATATATATATATATATATATATATATATATATATATATATATATATATATATATATATATATATATATATATATAAATTTTCAGAAAGCAGTTACGTTATACTTAAGTATAACATCGTTCCAGAGAATATTAACAAATATTTTGTTTTATTCTTTTAAACATATTTGTGGTTGTCCTTTTTTCATTTTACTAATTACTAAATCATTTAGTTTTTTTTTTAAGAAACTTTTTTCGTTTCTTCTTAGAAGTTTCACAGAAAGGAACAGCAAACTAAAGAAAAGATGTTTATTCATCTTTTACAAGTTAATGCAAAAATTGTGGTCAAGACAATTAATTTCAATTTTGTCCCTTCTTATTTTATGTACAAGAAAAATTGCTACAGTTAAATAGACTGCAAGGAAGAAAAAACACTTGATTGTAGTAAACTTTAGTTATTTGTTGTAGAAAATAAGCTAACAAGTTTCTACAAAGTAATTTAAATGTTATTAAATATAGTTTTTAGCTATATTTAAAGAGCTATAGAAAAACGGGGAGGATTAAAAAAGTTACGAACAAAAATATTTCAATGACCATAATACGTATAAATATTTTAGATCTTAATTGTTATGAATTTAAATTAGAGAAACATAAGGCATAATTATATATATTTTTATTAGTCCTAAATGTTCCAATAACAATTACCAAGTAAACGGTAACTTTTTTGTTTGTTAATAGGACGAATTGGATAAATTTTGGCTTATTGGACTACACGATTATTAAAAATTTATAACAAATAACTTGGTTTCCAAAAAAAAAAAAAAACAATATCACAAAAACTAGTTGTTTATATTTTATTTTAGCAATTAATCTAGCAATTGAACTGATTCTAAAAGAATTTAAAATTCATTATTAGTTAAACGGAAAAATGCAAGTAAGATTTCCTTTAGGAGTGCTCTTTTAATTATTATACAATTATTGTAATTTTTGACCTTTTGAATAATTTTATAAAGTTTTAACGCTCTAGGTCTTTTTTATAAAAATATTGTAATTTATTTTTATTTTTATATTCGATATTTCGCTACACCATTGGGTAGCATCGTCAGGAATTAAAAAAGTTATATAATATTTAATTGAATGAAAAAATTAAAATGATTGAAAAAACTTTTTGTCAAATTTGATTGAGCGTTAAAACTTAATTATAAAATTTCCTTTAGGAGTATACAATTTTCAAGCTAATAAGGCCTAAAGTGTTTTTATGTAAATAAAAAACGAGTTTTACTACATATTTTTTAACATTTGTGTTTTTAACATTTGTGTTAATATAAAATTTGTATACAAAAAATTATATTTGGAATCGGTTATATACTATTCAGAAAAATTGGGAAAAATCCACTGATGAGCAAGTTGAGCACTAGCGAAATAGCTATCTGGATAGGCTTTCCCCATAGTAATCAATTTCGATTATTATATTTTTTGAAAATAAATATTTTATACTCATAAAATATTTATTTAAATAAATTTTCAAAAGGAATCATGCGTGAATAAAAATAAATCTGTGGCAATAAGGAAAAAGTGCTTAAGTCTGATTTTTAGGTTTTGTAGGAGAGCAATTTTAAACTTTAAAATAATTTTTTTTTAAAAATAACTCATCTTTAAAGTTTATCTATGGGAGTCAAACGTATGATTTTGAAAAATATCTTATATCTACCAAAAGTACGCAGGCGTTGCAATTAATAAGTTGTAAAAGAAGCTTCTATGATTTTGAAAAATTCTTGGTAGTTTCTTAAGCTTTTTTCCAAATACGATTCGGCATTGAAAAAAGATGAGCAGAAAGTTTTTTTGCTATAACTTCCTGAAAAATAGTACAAAATAATTGAAACTTTGCACATGGGTACTTTGAAGTACGGAGATTTCAAAGCTGCCAGTAACTTAGTTTTTGCTTAAGTCGACTTAAGCACTTATTCCTTATTGCCACAGAAATAATGTAAAATTTGTATTATATAAAACAAATATTTATCATCGTCTAACTTGGGAACTATAATATATAGAGTATTAAAATTTTTTAAGGGTAACGTACATAGTCTAGCAAACAACTAGCTGCATTGCTACATTGGTCAAGGTACCTCCCATATGAAGGGAAAAATTATTATCGTGTATCTAGCGAACTTTAATAGATAGAGTCTTGAAATGTTCTTCTTATTAATCTGTATGATCAGGAAAACAACTAACTGTATGAGAATAGTGGTTGTGGTTCTTCCCAAAAAACTGGCTGTATTGAAATATTGGACTTGGTATCTCGCACCAAAAAAATATTTTGTTGCACTTAGGGAACAATTAGAGTCTTGAAACTTTGTACAAGTAACAAAGTATGTAATTAATGCTCGTAGTCCATAAAAACCTAACTGGATTAAAAATATTTCCGTATACCTAGGGAACTATATAAATCTTGAAATTTTTTACGAGCAACGCGTTTATCAATACGCACACTCAAGCAAAATTCTGGCAGTATTGCAACAATAGGCGTAGTAGCTATCATACAAAGTGAGAAATTAAACGACAATTTCAGAACTAAATTAGGAAATTTTATGCTCTAAGAACAAAGTGCATTGCCATACTAAAGCTTGGGGGTAAAGTGGTGCCATCTAAATTTAACATAGGCAACTCAGAGAATATCATTCGTTTTAGAGTTAAACCGACAAATGGTTACTTTACTCTTTAGCAATAGGGATAGGTAACAAAGTACTTCGAGTATAGCTAGATATTATTGAATGGACAATATTTACAAAGGAAACTAATTTGCTAATATACATATATGAAGAATTGTGGAGAAGGATGCAGTGATTCAGATATTAAATACGGTTTGTGTTTTACTTACATTTTCTCTTTACAGTTACTAACAATTAATTACAAATTAAAACGTAACTGAATTTTATTAATTTTATATTAATTTTTATATTTTCTCTTCAATTGCAATATTTTTTACAAATTATTTACTGCTTGAAAATATTAAAAATAAATCAGTCAAGTGCGAGTTAGTGTCACACACGTAGGGTTCCGTACTATGTTTAGTACGCCTTTAAAAATTCAAGTTGTAAATTTTTTCATGTCTTATCGCGCATCCTTTATTTTTAAAATCAAAGTCATATTCGCGAAAATTGCATCGGTATTGGAACACCGTTTAAATTTTAGCAATTGTTGTTATAACGGCCATGGTAATACACATTCTATAAAAATATCAGACCTAACTATTGCGGTTTAAAAAATAAGGTAATATACGTGAAAAACATGTTACTTATTTAATAAGGCTATTTAAGTAAAAACCATGTCTCTGTCGCTACATCCTTTAATTTTGTTATTTTGTATAACGGCCATGGAAATTCTTTTTCTCTGAATATATCAAGAGTTTACCTATTACGATTAAAAAAATAAGTCACTATACGTGAAAAACATGCCATTGACGGATCACCCTTTAATTTTTAGTAATTGTCATATCGGCCATGACATCATATCTCCTGTACAAAATTTTAAGAATCTACCTATTACGGGTCTAGAAATAAGGCTTTATATATGATAATCTCCTCACTGTCGGAACACCCTTTAACTTTTATTATTTGTTAAAGTTTCCATAGTAATAAAGCTCCTGTAGTAACTTCAAGAGTCTATTTATTATCGTTCAAAACTTAGGCTATATACACGTAAAGCACGTCACTCTCGGAACACCCTTTAATTTTAAGGTTTAATTTTATATACTTGTTTAGAAAGCGAACATAGTGTTAATTTCTGTCTGCAAATTTTAAGTGGTTGCCTCCTATAGCTCTAGAAATAAAGACATAAAGGCAAATAACATCTCACTTTTGGAACACCCGATAAGTTTTAGTATTTTTTGCTGTAGTGGCCACAGTTATACACCTTCTGTGAAAATTTCAAGAGTCTACCTACAATGGTTCAAATCTTAGGCCTTATACATGCAAATCACACCACTATCGGAACACTCTTTAATTTTTAGGTTTATTTTTTAGACTTGTTTATAAAGTGAACTAAGTTTTAATTACAGTCTGTAAATTTTTAATGTATGCCTCCTGCAGTTCAAGAAATAAACACACATTCGTGAATAACACCTCTCTATCGGAACACCCTATAAGTTTTAGTATTTGTTGCTATAGCCGCAACAGCTATACATCATCTGTGAAAATTTCAAGAGTCTACCTCTTACGGTTCCAGAGATAAAAGGCGCTGACAGACGGCCAGACGGACAGACATTGTAGCGAAAACAATAGGGTTTCGTTTTTACCCTTTGAATACGGAACCCTAAAAACTACTGCAAAATCTTTTAACTTTACAACTGCCATAATTTTTTATGTTGTTGGGCTTTATTTTTATGAATATTTGTGATTTAGTTTTACTTTAATAGTTGTTCATTTTTAATTGATAATTGTTTAATTAATTTATAGTATTGTGAAATATTTAATTGATTAAAATTGCTGTATATTTTATTTTTATTTTTTATAAAAATATTTATATAAACCATGTATGATAAGAGATTATTTTTTAAATTCGCGGTTATTTTTAATATTATTTATATTACAAATGAAAAATGATTACAAGTTATAAAAATATATATAATGAAGTTTAAAAATTAATGAAAGCTTTAATACCCTCTTGAGGTTAGGTTAGGCGAATTTTACTACTTTAACTCTACGGGAAATATTTGTATTGAGAGTATTTTTTGCCCTTAAATCTTTTAAAATACAACATTCTGTTTAGTTCAATAATTTTATTTGTTTCAACTCACTTTTTCAATTTCTTTTTAAGAAACACTTAGAAGATATTAGTTTGTATTTTGCAACATTTATGATACAAATTATTTAACTTTCTTTTAAAAGTTAAATAAAATATTTTATTTTGTTTTTAAGGCACCAAACTTTATGAAATTACTGCAGCTAAATACATGCCACATATTTTTTTTCTTATTTTTAGCAAAAATGGAACGAAAATACATCTACTACAGCAAAAACCTTAAACATTTATCAAAAATGCTTTCTGTTCTTTTTTTGTTGCAGCTAGTTAAATGAGATTTAAGGCCTTCTATAAATTGTATACGAATGGTTATAAAATATGAGCTACAATAACAAGGATATAACAACAATAAAAAACAACATCAAAAAACAACCACCAGCAGCAATGAAAGCAGCCAGTAGCAACAAAACTGCCAAACAAAAATATATTTTTCATTTACCAGCTTAAATCTAGGATACCAACAAGGCAAAGGCACAAAGCTGTTTATATATTTTACAACTTTATGATACATTTTTTGTGGTTTAATTTAAATATGAAAACAACTTTAGTTCAGAAGCTTAACAACCAAACATCAGCATCACCAGTAGACCGCCGAACAGTAGAAAAAGCAGCAGCACTATAAGATATGAATGTTAGGCTGTCAGGTACTAAAGCCGTGTTGCAGTCTAATATATTTTTAATTTTGTCTAGTGTAACTGTGTAGGTGTTTATATATAAAAAGTCATAATTTAAATTGTTAAAAATATAAATAAATTGTAGAAAAAACGAGGATTAAATAAGAAGTTATAGCAAATATACACAATAAATTTGTAATTCAAAGGTTGTTTATGCAAACCAAGTTTTTTAAAGATATTTTTAAATTCATTCAACATTTTCAACAATTTTTTATTATATTTTTAATTGAAAAGAAGAAAAACATTTATCAGAAGAAAAAATATTTTTTAAATTAATTAATATTTTTTCACCATTTTAATGATTCATATAGTCATTTTGATGAGAGATGCAAAGTAAATTAAACATTTTTGTGCTTGACTTAACCATTTTAGTAATTAAAATAATTTTGAAATTTTTTCTGTGTACCATTAAAAAATCATCATTTGAGAAATTATAGGATTAGAAAAAATGTGGTAGTTTACCGCAAAGGGTAGGCATTTCAAAATTTAACAAATTACCCAAAATAACAAACCGTAATATACAAAAAGTGAAAAAAAATTAAGGATTACGATTGGTATCGTACCAAACAAAAACCAAACGCTTTATATAGTACTGTACTATCTGTAGTACCAGTACTATCTTAAACGTGGCTTGATAATATTGTCCTTACAATGAAAGCCAATTGTGCTTCAATTGTGCAACAGTTTGATATACGCAGATGATGTCAGCTGTATGCTGTAGCTTAAGTGGTTGACTACTAAGCAATGGTCACGAGTTTAATACTCAGCCGTTGCAACATCAATTTTTCTGATATGTATTAATTTCTCTTTATAATAATGTATATCACAGTGCCCTACTTCGCACATAACACTAAATCGCCGGCGAAGTAAAATAATTATAAATTGGCTATGCTAGGTTGAAATTAATTCGCCTATATAACATCAGAAGCGCTTGCAACACTGTTCTAAAAATAATCACAACTTGCAATTGCAGTGCTGCCATCAGCGAAGCTTTACTATCACACTAACCATCTATCTTATCTACTACTATCCCTTTCCAAAGGAAGTAACACAGTTAATATAGGCACTAACTGCCGGAGTGTTTACTTCTCTTTAAAAAAAAAATTGATTTATATTTCAAAGATGGTGCAATATAAATCTAATGAAATTAAACCTACTTAAATTTAAGTGTTTTAGTTTCCCAAAAAACTGTTTGATTGTCAAACACTCAAACTGTTTGATGCCCAAAATACTACTTTTAGGAACTTCGATAAGCTTAGGCGTGCTTAAAAAATCTTCTTTTAGTTAAAGCTTTTGATCCGTTAAGTAATTCTTTAAGAGGTTATATAAGCTTTAAGGCAAATTCAACTTTAACTTATTTATTTGGCTTTCGTGGCAAACTTTATCGAATGCTTCAGAAATGTCGATAAAAATCGCAGAACAGTATTTTCTTTCTTCAAGGTTCTTTTTAATTACATTTACTAATCTGTGTGTTTGTTGTTTTCTGAAGCCAAATTGATAGTTCGAAATACATCCTTTCGTGCTTAGAATTAGGTTCAACTTAATTATTAATATTCTCTCAAACAGCTCTGATAAAATATTGATAAAAGGTTTATAGACGTTCCATTCTATGGGAAAGTACTCAAGACGTATTAAAAAAAAAACAATAATTCTGCGACCTGTACGGGGCAACTCAAATAATATCTTGTTACTAGTTTTATTAACGACAGGGCCTTTCTTTGTGTTTAAATCAGTTACTGCCCTTTCAATATCGTTAAACTCAAATCTTAGGGATGGTTGGGTACTAGTCTCTACTGGTGGGTGGCAACTATTAAGCTATTTAAGTACATATATTTGGAGTGAAAACCTTTTTCAAATGTCCAACAAATAAATTGCCTTTTTCGGTATCATCTCTTCTCTTATCATCTTGCCTAGTCTCCACAAGAAGTTCACAGGGAAGGCTTAAATACGTCTAGTCTTTTTTAGAGATGGTACACCTCGCGATTCTTGTTGCTCTCTTAGACGTTTCGTGCAATCTTTAAGTCTATATTTGAGTTGAGGAGATCTATGTGATTTTCAATTTCTTCGAATTTTCTTTTTTCAGCCAAGAGCCGCTCGACATCTACAGAATAAATTTTATTGTATCTAGCCAGTTGTCGGGTCACTGTTGCATGTTGAGCAGCTGATTTATCGTTTTAATCAAAATCAATTATACTCTGATCCACGTCTTCTGGTGTTCTTAGCGGTATGTATAAAAAATAAAACAAAGAATTTAAGGCTCGTACTTACACAAGACATGATTTTATCACATGTTGTATGTTTCTTATTTTTTATTTTAACTTAATGCTTGTAGATTACTTTTAAAATTTCGGTTTTGTTTTGATGCCCATCTTTCAGTTTCAAATTCTCTTTTATATTCTTCATTAAATAATATAGAATACAATTTTATTACGTTACAAATTTTCTTTAAGCCATTAAATATTTATATCCTACCTCCTATTCATACAAAGCCTAACACAAAATTACTCTCGTATATACTAAAATGAAATGAAGTCTGGAAAAATACTAAAGCAAAAGCCATTAACAAATGTGTGTCAAATATTAAATCATCAAATACAGCCTGCACATAAACAAAGATACATTTGTATGTATGTGGGACATTTAATATCAAATCGCACATTTTGAAAAATTTTAAAAATCGATATTTGTAATAATTTCAAATCCACCAGGTTATTTTTTATTTTTTTTTTTTTTTTTTTTTTTTTTGATCCAAAAAGTGTAGGAAATCTTAAAGGAAAATTTTTCAATGTATCTGATTTTGGTACGGAATGGCCAATATGTACATATTTGTACATAAAAACATGTGCCTAAATAATAAAGGAATAAAATTATTTTCCGTGATTTTCTTATATTGCTATTGAGAGAAATATTTGTGTATACCAAAACGCAAGTTCAAAGAAAAAGCCAAATATACTTATAATGAGTGTGATTTGGTTTAAAACAGTTAATAAAAAAATAGTAAACAAAAAATTGGTTTGTGTTAGAAATGATTATTGATTACCTTTATGGTTGGTTGTATTACGAGAATAATATTAAAGCAAACGTGAAAAAAAAATGGCTCCCAAAGTAATCTTCAATTTAAGACACATCACTAATTTATATTTATGATTTTAATTTTAGGAGAGAACATTTAAGTACTACCCAATGCCAATTGTTGCATCTGGGGTACAGACAGCAATAGAGAACTTAACAACATTCGGCCACTGGAAAACTAATAAGGTGACGACTACTTTAAATTTTAAATTATGCTATTTGACTGTTTTATAGCTTGCGACATATCGCTGAATTATCCCAATTCGGTTAATAATAAATTATAAATTGAAAATATTTATTACACAAATGTAACTTTTGTTAAATTTCACTACCTGTAAATCAAAGAACTCATTACTTTCGTAAACTAATTTGTTTAATTCACGAGCTCCTCTGTGCTCTTCTGTATATCGTTAATCGAAATTTAAGGTTGAAATACACTTTGTAAACATTAAATTTTAGTAGAAATTGTATTGTTAAACGTCACACATGAGAAACTGCAATTACAAACTAATCACAAAATTATTATCACTAAATAAATTTTAAGTAAAATTGCTTATATTTTGCACTGTAAACTCGCTATAATTGACTCATTGCGGAAAATGTAAAATTCTGATGCCGATATCTATCTATGTTGAAGAGGCCTCAAGTGGTTAGTCAAGCAAGTAACTAATAATTACGCCAAGATGAAAAAATAAAAATATTTTATGATCACCATACAAATTTTTAAATTCTATTGATATTTATTTTATTTTTTTTATTAATGCTACTTAATGTCTTTTCTGAAGCTGCTTCACATTTTTTTTTTTAATTCGAACTAATAACATTATATGTGATTTTGTAGTACCCATAAAAATGAAATGGTAAGTAAAAAATTTCGTTAAACAATTTATGTTCTATAGTCAAGCATCATGAAAATGATTTTAGGCAAACAAATTTAACGTTTGCCTGTCAATAAACGAGCTGCCGTTGAGCTTGGTGAATGAAATTACTAACAACTTAAGTGTGATGACAGTTTATATTTGGTTCCTTAAGAGAGAGAGAGAGAGAGAGTAAGACCCTAAAAAGGACAATAAACAAAATAGAAATCGAATAAATAATTTTTCAGGCTTAAATTTATTATTTTCAAAGTAATTCAAATCAAAATAAAATTATGCAAAACAGAAGTGGATATCATTTTTAGATTATTAATGTAGCATTTTTAATAAGAAGAGCACATTTTTTACAATTATTTTTTAATACTTGAACTTAGAATCTAGAACGAGATCTCAGCTCCTGATAACAACGTTGATTTACGGTTTTGTGATCTGAATTGAACGTCACATACTTATTCCATATGTTAACTATATTTTGAGAAAACTTTAGTTAAACCCGTTGTAATCAGAACTCCTCTTGTTAATTTGCTTTTTTAAGGCAATACCCAATAAAATTTAAAAATAATTCTCGAATTATATTTTATTTAGATAATATGTTGTGGCGATTAACTTGTTCCATGAAATCTAAATTTAATGCGATTTCAACATTAATTTGATTTAAGAATGACAGATATTAAACTGATAAAAATTAGAAAAGTAACTCAACAAGCAATGCACCAATAAATCTTATAGAAATTATCAGACAATGCACAATAATTTACAGCCATATTCGTTATTTATTCCTTCTTATTTCTACTATTTAAATTAAATTATCGTACAATATTTTCCTAAAATAGAATACTAAAATTTTATTATTTTATCGAACTATTTATTGACATGCAGATGACATTTTGAAGTCAGGCTTAAGTTAGTTTTATTCTCTCTATGATGAAAGAATCTTGTTTTTTCTTATATTACAAATAAGGTGCATAATTTTAAAGAAAAAATGGGAAAAATTTATTTTTAAAACTAACAGAATGTAATTCATTTTCTGGATCGCTACAACTGCCTTCACAATTCTTCGCATCTATTTACCTTGGATGGTCTTAAGTCGTAAACATTATCTATTTAATCAACCAAACTCTGATAAAGGAAAACGAGAAAATTGTATTCAATCATTTATAGTCAGTTGGTGAGAACGAAGTTTACCACCATCTACATCTTTCCTCTTATTCGATATTTTTCTCTCCATATTGACCACTTTAAAGTTATTGTTGGTTCAGCCTCCTTCGCTGGTATTACTCTATAGAACTTTACAGTCGACGAAGTAAAATATTAATAAAATGGCAATACAGCTTTAAAAACTAAAATCGAATGTGCATATTTGCCACTAGAGACCCCTGCAGCTCTGTCCTAAAAATCAAAATACACCTAATGCTCTTTTTACACGATAGACACGTTTACAATAAATTCGTGAAAAAAATCGCTTAAAAAAAGATAAGAAAGAATTCATAAGAAAAATTCTCGGAAAAGTTCATAAAAAATTCATTGAACACAATTCGTGTAAAAAGAGAATTCTTTCGTTTTAACTCGTGTTAAATCAAATTGATGTAAAAGGAGAATTAGGCGTATGACTCCTAAACTTCACCACCTTCTTTCTTCACTATTCCTTTTCCAAAGAAAGTAACACATAATTGCTTGGCATAATTAGAAATACAACTTGGTTTGAAATTTCAATATTTTCTTTTTATTTTGTGGTTTACTACATTGATTTACTCCTTTTAAAAAATTGATCTGTGGGAAATTGTCGAAAATTGTTTCAATGACTCTTACTTGATTGGTCAAATTAGAAATGGTACAAGAACCGAGGAATAGTGACTTATGAAGAGAAGAATAAAAGAAAAAATAGACAATTTACCTAATATTACTCGTATATTAGCTAGCACTTTTCTACTTAATATTAACCTCCCTCCAGTTTATTTAACACACGACCACATATTCAATTTAGAAAAATGGTTGAAGAAATGGAGAATGAAAGTGAATGAACAAAAATGTACTCACATAACTTTCACACTGCGTAAGGAATCGTGCCCACTATTCGCATAAATAACCAAACGATACCACCAGACGTGAAATATCTCGGCATACATCTTGACCGGTGCCTTACTTGGAACTTAAAACTTATCCGAATCCGCTGGCCCGTAATATACTAAATGAATCTGTTTAGTCCTGGATTACATTATGCAACTTTTGTCGTTGCAATTCTTCATTAGTAGGCGAGTTTTGTTTCTCATTCGAAGTTTTAATTTAAAGTAAACATATTGCTGCAATAAAAATTGCACGATATAAACACAAATGCAATATTAGAGAAGAAATGAGAAAGATTGCAGCTACAAAAGTTGCATAATGTATTCCGGGACTTACATTCGACTAAGAAGGAGGGACACTGCTTCTCTCATCTGTACATCAGAGGGATGACCTGCAAATAACACTAACCGTGAAACATACATTTTTTTGTCTAGCAATGGTTGGACTTAACAAGTATATTTTTTTAAGACTTAAGATATGAGTAATTATTGATAGTTCAATTATATTGAAAATACAATAAACAAAAACTTGCAACTTAAATAACGAGTGTTTTTTTAAGAGCTTGAGAACTTTTTTTTTAAAAAAAACGCATAAAATTTGCAAAATCTCATCGGTTCTTTATTTGAAACGTTAGATTGGTCCATGACATTTACTTTTTGAAGATAATTTCATTTAAATGTTGACCGCGGCTGCGTCTTAGGTGGTCCATTCGGAAAGTCCAATTTTGGGCAACTTTTTCGAGCATTTCGGCCGGAATAGCCCGAATTTCTTCGGAAATGTTGTCTTCCAAAGCTGGAATAGTTGCTGGCTTATTTCTGTAGACTTTAGACTTGACGTAGCCCCACAAAAAATAGTCTAAAGGCGTCAAATCGCATGATCTTGGTGTCCAACTTACCGGTCCATTTCTTGAGATGAATTGTTCTCCGAAGTTTTCCCTCAAAATGGCCATAGAATCGCGAGCTGTGTGGCATGTAGCGCCATCTTGTTGAAACCACATGTCAACCAAGTTCAGTTGTTCCATTTTTGGCAACAAAAAGTTTGTTAGCATCGAACGATAGCGATCGCCATTCACCGTAACGTTGCGTCCAACAGCATCTTTGAAAAAATACGGTCCAATGATTCCACCAGCGTACAAACCACACCAAACAGTGCATTTTTCGGGATGCATGGGCAGTTCTTGAACGGCTTCTGGTTGCTCTTCACTCCAAATGCGGCAATTTTGCTTATTTACGTAGCCATTCAACCAGAAATGAGCCTCATCGCTGAACAAAATTTGTCACATTTGAACATTTCGAACCGAACACTGATTTTGGTAATAAAATTCAATGATTTGCAAGCGTTGCTCGTTAGTAAGTCTATTCATGATGAAATGTCAAAGCATACTGAGCATCTTTCTCTTTGGCACCATGTCTGAAATCTCACGTGATCTGTCAAATACTAATGCATGAAAATCCTAACCTCAAAAAAATCACCCATTATTTGTTTTCTCCAGTTTCTTCTTTAATTTTTTAAACAAAGGTAAAGTTTTTTTTAATAATATGCGATGTTAGTTAAGTAGTACCTAAGATTTTTAAATATATTTTAACCGCATTTAAACCATAGGTGATAATGAGCATGAAAGAATTAAAATATCTCAGACATTCACGTCCCTATGTTTAACTGTGATTTTCTTGCAGACTAGCTTAAGTACAGCGACAAATTAAATGTTGGTTTTAAAAAATTTCAATAAAAATAAAAACACTTTCCACATTCTCTTCGTAAAATATGGTAATGAACTTTAATAATTATCTAAAAGATTGTCTATAACGTTACTAAAAAACATACAAAATAAAATTTTGTTTGATTCCTCAAAGAACTTAATGCTACATACGACCGCTTTGCACTCTTGGATACAATATGTTGTACTTTTTCCATTTTACATACATTTCTGTATGTAAAGATACGAAATTTCTAGTGTGCTTTAATATGCGTGTTTAAATTTTTTGTATATGCGTGTAGTTGTCTTGAATTTCCATTGTTAAATTATTCGCTTGTTTGCCATATTTTCCGTTTTACTACAAAGTAGCAAAGTATCACCATAAATTACAAATTCAAGTTACCCTAAAATTTTATATTGCTACTAACAGTAGCAGATATCTCTACAGCTGCCACTGATGGTTTAAAAACGAGAATATCGAAGCTTTGGAAAAAACGATAAGGAAAATAAAAGGCTGGCTTGTTAGCAGAGTTGTTGACAGTGATTCTTACAGGCAGAATGGATGAGTTTCGCAAATTGTGTGTTTTGTTCTGTACTTTAATCTTATATGCCAAACTGTCGTATGAGAGAACATGTGCGGACTAAACCACTTTACATATAAATACACATATGCTAAAAATATATTTAAGAAAATTCAAATATTACTTTGTCCTTACTAAACTGATTCCTTCTATGCTTGCTGTTTTATTGTTATTATTCAAATTATTTTTGCAAAATTTTGCTATTTATAGAATTAGTCTTATAGCAAACATGATGTAAATATTCATAGAGAAGTGTTTGGTCTTGTTAGAAAAGTAATGATACGCTATGGTAGTTTTGATTTAATTTGTTAGAACTTTTCAAACTTATTTTTATAATCTTATAAAATAGGTAAATAACACTATGAATAATATTTCTTTTAAAATATTTATAGTCTGATGTATAAAGCTTGTAAGTGAAAAATAATGCATATAATTCAAAGAATCAAAATTTTGCAAATACTTTGAAATACATACTTCAAATAGCAATGTTGCAAAGGCATCATCTGACCCCGAATGGCTCCTTTATTCAACTTAAGGCCACAACAAAATCTCAGGACTAATTATATATATTACATAGTTATTATATAGCTACTATCGCAGAAGGGATCTTCAAGAAATACTACTTATACTCATAGGTTTTTTGGTGTTTATCTGAAAGTGTAACAAACCTGATGACAAACGGCACAGCGCTTAACATTTTAATAGTAGATTATGAAATAAGTATTTTATATTTTTGGAACAAAAATAAATTACATCGTCATCATCATGTAATTTAAACATGACGACAAGACAAGCGAATGTAAGTTATTAATATTTCTATAAAAATAAATATACAACAGTTATCGTAACAACATAAGACATATAACAATGTATTTATTTGTTCTAAATAAAAGAAGAATAACTGAAAATAATTCTTTTTATATTCTTAAAAAAATACTAATGTTATTTTTAAACCAAAAATAATTTAATAAAGATTTCCGTCATTACCACTTTGTATAACTGAACTTAGAAAAATATTAATTAATTAATAGAAAAAAGAATTTAATTATTTTTTTAATTAATTTAATTACATACTTAATGAAGAAAAAAAACTGCCATTAATTCAAAAATTAAAAATTAATAAATAACCAATTTGAAACTAATTAAAACCTTTGCTTGATACACAATTTTTTCTGTGTAAAATTAAATAAATTTATGTAACACAAATTTTTAAATATTTAGAATTCAACATATGCGAAGCTTCAATCAAATATTCCTTGAACAAAATGTTAACATTTTGTATATTTGAACTAAATATATCTAAAATAACTTTTTTTATATACCAGTACATATAATTAAAACCTAAGTATTAAGAGATCTTTAATAGGAGTTGAAATGTTTGAACATCTTTTTAAAACTTATTTATTAAAATGCTATACTTTTTATTAAAGTCTCCTCTTCTTCTTTATACTTTTATAGCCATCACAAAAAATGTCATACCGTGTCCTATACAAGGAAATATAGATCCTAAGCAGGGATAGAAAAACATAAAATTTCAAGCTATATTTTTATAGGTAAGAGGCATTAGAAAAAAATTTTATAAATAAAAAAGCATTGCTTTATATAAAAAGTTTTCACCAATATTTACGAACAATGCTCACATAAAAACAAATGAGTATGGTCTTTATATACTTCAGTAAACTTTTATGAAATTGGTAGCAAGATATCATAAAATTTTTACTACAGTTTGGCAATGCAGGAAAAAAACCTGCGTCCAGTGTACGTTCTTGAATCAACCAGCAGAAAAAATAATTCCAATTTATTTTTTATAACCGACATAATCAAACAAAAAAAGTCTTTCTAAAAAAATGCTTATTTCCTTGTCTATGCACATTTCAAATGAGTTTAATAATTGAAACTTTTGTTAAGTTTAAAACATATTTTACTATTATTATTATTTTAGTTAGTTTTTGCCTTCGTCCCCCTAAACTCCCAACGTAATTGTTTCTCAGAGTAACCTATATTAAATTTAGAAAGTCTTACTAATGTAGTATAGTTATTTGCTCTTTACGACCAGTGCACATTTTCCATCCCTTTTCCTCAAGGATTTTTACTAAAACGTTTTATATTTTTCGCTATATCAAATTTAAAAATTTAATATAAATAATAATGGTGTATGGTGTAACCGTCGTCATCCTCCTAATAAACATTTTAACATTTATATTCTTTTTAACAACTAATTCATAAATTTCTAAAATGTACAAAGCCTTGTAAAATGTTTAATTTATTAAAAAAATAAATATTATAAACTAAGAACTATAAAAGGTTTTAGGTATTACGAACATTTGTTGTACCAAAACACAAAAACAACCTTATCTTGGTGTTACCGACATTGAGCTTTGTTGAAGGACAACAAAAACCTCAATTGTCTTGTATTCTTGTCATTTAAACCATTGCTTAAAAACTATTAACCCGCCTCTTTTTTTCATTCTTTTGGTATAATTTCCTCATTTATTTTAAAACTGTCCCCTTAAGTATTCGGGAAAATTGTTAACATGGGTTTCTCTCTTAATCGACATAATGGGATGTTAGGGATACAATTTTATACCGATAAACCATAGCTTAGATTTCATTATAACGAAGGAGATGTTGACTTAGGCCTTGAAGAAACGAACAAAAATACAATCCATTTTTTGACATTAATAATTTGAAGTTAATACTTAATAATTTAATAAGATTTCTACTAATAATAACACATAATAATAACAATAACAATAATAATAATAATAAATATAATAATAATAATAATAATAATAATAATAATAATAGTTGAAAACAATTGTAGTAAAGTTTTACAAATAGCTAGTACTTCACGTGTACGTATAAGTAACTTATTATGAGAAGTCATTACTTATACGCACTCTAATTCTTAAATATTCTTTATAAACTTACATAATCAATTTTATTAAATGAAAATATCGTGTTTTATTGTTTCTTTGAATAGTAAGAATTTCTAATCATATTTTATTATTAAATATAAAAAAAAAATTGTTAGATATTACCTAATACAGTAATTTAAAACGATGTTGCTTTTAGTTTCAATTGTATTCTTTCTTGTTTGTACACAGCGCCAAAAATACCCAATAGAATCAAAAAGATTGTTTCTATGAAATGTTCTTAGCAGAAGAAGGGAATTCAAGCAGAAAGAAAAGAAGTTTTTTTCGAAGAGATTCCTTTTTATTTTCGTGTGTTAAATCTTTTTAATTTTATCAAGAAGGGAATCCTATTAAATCAATGAGAAAATTTGTTAATCACAATTTTTTTACTCATCTTTGACACAAAAAAAAACAATCCATAGAGAAAAACTTATTGATTCTATTAGGATTTCTTCTGAATTGTATAAAAAAGACATTTCTTAATAATTTCATTAGGCTACCTAATTGATTTTTTCAAAAAGGTATTTCTTATTGATTTCACTGATTTTTCCAAAAAGGTTTTCCTGGTTGATATTATTGGGTTCCTATATGATCATGTGTAAATCATCTTTTTAATTTTCTTAATAAGGATATCCTCTCGACTATATTAGCTTTCTTGTTATTTCGTTTATTTAAATCAACATAGAAACTGTTTGTTAAAACACAAAATATACATTTTTGGTGGTGAAGCACAGCAGGTTCGATCCCTGGTAGAGGACGAACAAATTTTCACCAAGGTTTTTCGGGTTTTAAAAATTAGGTGGCTTCAACTCCCTCTAGATAATCCATCAGAAGAATCCCCTCTGACCCTCCACCCCCTGGAAAAATAGAGGATAATATGAAGGCAATCAGGCAGCCGTTACCGCAAAAAGAAAAGGTAGAAAGAAATTTCAAAAGAGATGCCAAAAAAGCTTTTGAATATAAATGCAATAGTATAATTTTTTAAAAATCAGAAGTTTTTAAATTGTTTTCAGTTTTTATTTAGAATTTTTTTGTTAATTTTTTTATTTTTACAAAAAAACAACAACATAGCCCAATAAAATCAAGATGAAAACAAGGAGAATATCTAATAAAAATAATAAGTTTTCTTCTTGATTTTTCCAAAAAGGTTTTTCTTATTAAAATAATAAGACTTCCTTCTTGAAAAAAAATCCATAGAGATATCTTATAAATTTTGTTCTATTTTATTAGGTATTTAGAAACTGTTTTTCTGTGTGTAGAAGTTAATTTCACATTGTATACACTATTGATAATATTAGTAATGTTGTTCGTAATTATAAAAATTTTGTAATTTAATTAAATCAAAATCGTAATAACGAATATTGTTATGTACATAATCATATTAATGAAAACAATAACTAATCAAAATAGCAGCATCATTAAAATGAAACAAAACAAAAGCAGAAAAAAGGAAATACAAATAATAATTATAATTGAATTGTTTAACGCTAATTGTTATGACCAAATTCATTCATTTTGTTGTAGTTTTGTTCTGCTGATTCATCCCTTAAATAAAAGATAAAAACTATAATAAAGAGAATGTAATTAATTAAGTATTGTTTTTTTTTATTATTATAATTATGTTTATTTTATTTTAATTTTTTATAACATAATTATAGAGAGTAAAGGAAGTTTGGTAAAAACATTATGATACGAAGTTTAATGGATCTTTCCTTTTAAATTTAAGGACGATTTATTTTGGATGTTTATATGTGTATTTTAGTTTTTTTAGAGAAATAAATATATTAACTCATTTCAACTTATATCCTCTTTTCAATTAGTATTTTTTGCTTTTTGTTGAGTATGCTGAGGTTATTTTTTCATTAAGACTTCTAACATTGATATTAATTATTAAAAATATATATTTACGCTCAAGTCTGGTAAGAAACCAGTTTGGAAGCATACAAGTATTATGGTTGGACAAATATATGTATAAACAACCGTAAGGTATCGGAGCAAGATTTGATAAAACTTATTGAGAATATTCCTAGTACCCGATACCTAGGACTATTACTTTGTAGCAGATATCTGCGATGAAAAAAAAAAAAAGAAAGCACCTACATAAACGGATGGCATATAAAGCATTTATGCACTTATGACTTTTAATTGGTGGTGAAAGAAATAAGCAGGCAATAAATTAAACTCCTTCTTTTGGAAAATCCACTGTCCTGTCATATGTCTCATTGTGTTGCGACCTTATTTAAATTTATTATTTTTTCTTTAAAGAAATAAGGAACCTTGGATAAAATAACTATCAACCAAGCACAGTGTAGAACGTTGCTTGTTTCGCGAAAAACTTGATATATTTATTGTGGGGTAGATGAAAAATAAAAGTTTACCTGCAACTCACTTAAATGCTGAAAACTCTCTGCGACGAGGTAATTTTTAAATTACTTTTTTGTTCATGGAAAATACTTCATATGAAAAGAAATTAAAAAAAAAATAAAATGCTAAATATCGATTACGAATAGTCAAAGATGACAGAGGTGACAGATAAGAAATTTAAACATAAATCGGGTCACTGATTAAAATTTTCTAACGAGTGATTTTTTAAGAACTTGAGAACTTTTTTTTTTAAAAAAACGCATAAAATTTGCAAAATCTCATCGGTTCTTTATTTGAAACGTTAGATTGGTCCATGACATTTACTTTTTGAAGATAATTTCATTTAAATGTTGACCGCGGCTGCGTCTTAGGTGGTCCATTCGGAAAGTCCAATTTTGGGCAACTTTTTCGAGCATTTCGGCCGGAATAGCCCGAATTTCTTCGGAAATGTTGTCTTCCAAAGCTGGAATAGTTGCTGGCTTATTTCTGTAGACTTTAGACTTGACGTAGCCCCACAAAAAATAGTCCGAAGTTTTCCCTCAAAATGGCCATAGAATCGCGAGCTGTGTGGCATGTAGCGCCATCTTGTTGAAACCACATGTCAACCAAGTTCAGTTGTTCCATTTTTGGCAACAAAAAGTTTGTTAGCATCGAACGATAGCGATCGCCATTCACCGTAACGTTGCGTCCAACAGCATCTTTGAAAAAATACGGTCCAATGATTCCACCAGCGTACAAACCACACCAAACAGTGCATTTTTCGGGATGCATGGGCAGTTCTTGAACGGCTTCTGGTTGCTCTTCACTCCAAATGCGGCAATTTTGCTTATTTACGTAGCCATTCAACCAGAAATGAGCCTCATCGCTGAACAAAATTTGTCACATTTGAACATTTCGAACCGAACACTGATTTTGGTAATAAAATTCAATGATTTGCAAGCGTTGCTCGTTAGTAAGTCTATTCATGATGAAATGTCAAAGCATACTGAGCATCTTTCTCTTTGGCACCATGTCTGAAATCTCACGTGATCTGTCAAATACTAATGCATGAAAATCCTAACCTCAAAAAAATCACCCATTATAAAAAAAATTTTTTGTATGAAAAAATATCGTTATTTTGATTAATTGATATTTTTGCCCAACCCTACTACACTAAATTGAAATTTATTTTAGTGACTGAAGGTAATTTATAAATTCAATAATAATATTCCTTTTTTATTTCGTGGTATAATTATTAAGTTTGCATAAAGTTTGTTTAATTTAATACTTCTACATTTATTTAATAAGTACTTTTTGTCAGTCTCTGGTACACACTAGTCACTATGCATCTAGATGACACATCACTTGACTAGATGAGGTAATTTTTGCTTAAAATCATTTTCAATGGTAATCGTTTCGCCCTTTTCAACCTATGGGTGTGAATGATCCCTAATCTTTTTTTGGTGCACATTAGACCGAAAGATCTCACTGCTTTTTGATTGTTCTTTGGTCTCTGGTATATTGTGATCGAACCATATTCCGACCACAGATACAATACCCCACAAAAACTCATTCAAAACTTTGTTTGGATACAGTAATGGTGTTGAATTAAAAGGTATTACGCAGTAAATACAAAAAATTACGGAATTATCACACTGACTCGTATATTTTAGTTATTTATTTTTAAAGTGGCCACAGCACACCTCCTGTCGAAAGTTTTAAGGTTTTATTATTATGCTGTAAGAGATGCAGCTCTGCAACAGAAGGACATATGGACAGAGGTTGGAGCGATACTAATAGGGTGACGCCGGGTACGAAATTCATAAACTCAATTTTTTACAAAATTTGTATTTTATACATATTTGAATAAGGATTTTGGTTTCAATTTTTTCATCTTTTACTTCTAAATTGTTAAAGTTAGAACAACAAAAAATAATACTTGTGAACTATTTATGTGAACTGCATAAGTTATTTTTTAAATGGGCCACTTTCAAGAAACAAGAAAAGCAAGTAAATAGAAAATATGCCCGAAGAAATGTAAAAAAGTAATTTAATTTTCTCCCGAAGCAAATACAGAATTTTATTAACAAAAAGAAAATTAAAAAAAAAAAATTGTTGCAAAGCTTGTACAATATTAAACTCCCAGAGCTTTACTTACAAATAAAAGAAAGTAAAAAATATGTATTTATTTGATATGCAGCAATTTTCCTGTTATACCAATAATTGATATACCATTGAAACATATAGGAAACAAATTAAAAAACCTGTCTATTTGTGTTTACATCCAACAATAAATAACAAAACTGCTTATTATTTGCTAAAACGATATAAAAACTACAAAAGTATTAGATGCGAAAATTTATCCAAAGGAATGTTAAAATTAAATAAGTTGTGAAGAATTTAAAATGAATTAAAACTAGGATCTACATACATACTGTAATACGAAGTGAAATGAATAAATGAGGAAAAACAAAGAAGCACAGTAGAGTAAAATAAAATACAAACAAAAAAAAGGATTGAAATAAAAATCTTTGTTGTAACAAATGTTCACCTAATCTCATTAGAAAATATTTTACGAGCTTATGCAAGTCAAGTTAACATTTCATTTTAAGATGAAAAATCAACAAAAAATGTAAAATATATTTGGCAAGCCTGACTTTTTAAGGCGGTGCATGTTACAATAATGAAACGATTATAGATATAAAATTCCTTTTCATTAGATAGACCTTATAGTCGATCAATATTTACAAAAAAAAAAAACAATTCAAAAGGATCTAAAATTACTTCTTGATATAAGGATCTAAAATTACTTTGATATAATAAAATAAATAAAACCTCGAGGCTAGAAGACCTCAAGTTGAGTATTGTCATTAATTATAGTAATAAATTTTGGTACTAACGACGTTTGTAAAGGATCATTTTTTCTTAGGTCAAAAAAATAATGCCTAATATAGGGTATGAATAGTTTAAGCAAAAAAGTTAAAAGTAAAGGGAAAGGGAAAGCAACCACAAATGCTGCATACAAACGATAAGTTACAATAAACTCTGTATAAGACGTTTGATATAATACATACGTACATATACACTACAACAATAAAAAAATAAAACAACTATAGAAATAAAGCCAACAGCAAAGTTTAATGGCTGTAAGCACAAAAGAAAAAGTAGTGAAAGATGTTGATGGAGAAGTAAACAACTACAGCAACAAGAACAAAAACAGGGAAATCGAAAGGCAAACATTGAAAGACTGAATTCTTTTGTACATACTTACTTACTCATTGACTTACACATAAACACAAGCAAAAATTTGTACGTGTTGTAAGTCAGCTAGTGAGTATCCGTTTTTACAGCTCTATTCACTGTAGGCGTTTAATCCCTTTAGGAATCTACCAAGATCTCAAGAAAACAACTGCTTAAACTAAATAGAAGCAAACATACAAATATACATAGAGGGACACTCATACATATTTATATTACTTTTCATTACTCTATTTATATATTTTACGTCTATGCAATAAGTTAAATAAAACCAAGTAGAAGCAGAAGAGTACAAAGAAACGAATCATTTGGAAAATTAAACACAAATAAGAAAAGAAAGAGGACAGAAAAGGGAGACATGTTACTTCTACTACTTTTTATTTAGAAATAAATTTTGATGTTTTAGTTTTAGGAAATATTTATAAGAACTTTAAGAAATGATTACACAAATACTGTACTTAGGTAAAATATATTTGATCTAAAAGTAAACCCAAGTAAACCATAAAAATCTATACCCTAAAAAATAAACATTAGGCTGATCCAACTAAATTATTAAAGATCTATGTGTGTTATTAGGAAACTAAACTTATGGCTGAATACAACCTATTCGGAATATTAGATATATATGTTGCACAGTGCTTTGCCTCCAAACATCGTTTGGAATGGTGTTGGCTTGGACGAAGAAAATTTTAGTACATAAATACATTTAGTGGTCCCACTTATAGATATGTAAGGAGTTTTGTTAATATTGTTGGCCTAAGAAAACCCCAACCGTCTCACATATATAATCGAAATATATTGTATTGTTAGTTAACGAGCTTTTAATAATAGTAAGTAAACTTTAAACTCTAATCCAACAAAATAAAAACCACTTCAAGTCAAGGCTCTTATTAATTATTCGAGTTGAAAAAATGATAGATTTAAAATAATACAATGGATAACAATCTTAGTGACGTGATAAGGCACTAATGTGGTAATTTTTTTAAATAACGTGGATGAGTTTGAGTTCTAACACTTTCCATTAATTTTTACTTTAACATGCGATGGCCGAAAGAAGACTCCATTGACACTATTAGAATATTCTTAATATGATTGTGCAGAGCCAGTTACTATAAAAATAGACTAGCTTTAGATTTGTTAACGATTTGATATAAATAACATGAAATTTCCTCAATTCAAGAGTCGCGATTCATTACAATCACTACTAATATGAGAACTCATAGGAAGACTATGATTGATCGTTACGCAATCGTCATGGAAAAGTTCTCAGAAATTTTGTTTATATCAGGTGGTTAAATTTTAACCACCTGAATGTGAACCACACCTAAACGTCAAGTTTTTTTCTGCATTCAATTTGACATTTCTCAATTTCAGACTAACTCAATTTGAATCATGGAAAGATACACAATCGAGCAATGGTCAGAATGGTGGCAAGAAATGGCAACGTTGGATGATCCATTTTCGAAGAAAATCATCTTCAGTGATGATGATTTTCACCTCAGTGGATTCGTCAATAAGCAGAATTGCCGCATTTGGGCGAATGATAATCCAAGAGTGATTGTCACAAACCAATGCACCCACAAGCAGTTACTGTTTGGTGCGGTTTATGGGCTGGCGGCGTCAACGGGCCTATTTTTTCCAAAATTAGGCCGGTTAGGCAGTTACTGTGAATGGTGTTCGCTATAGTGCGATGATAATGAACTTTCTGTGGCCTGAGTTGGAAGATATGGCTGTGGACGATATGTGGTTAGAACAGGACGGTTCCACTTGCCACATAGCTCTTTTGCGCGACAAATACAATGGCCGTGTTATCTCACGTGGTGGCGCTGTCAATTGGCCGCCAAGATCATGTGACTTGAAATCCTTGGATTTCTTTCTTTGAGGTTATTTGAAAGAAAAGGTGTACGTCGTTAAGCCAGCAACAATTCAAGAACTAAAGGATAAGATAATTCGGCACATTAACGGCATAGAACCTAAATTATGCCTCTGCGTCATCGAAAATTAGGAGCGTCGGTTGGAGGTGTGCCGCCGGGGTCGCGGTGGCCATTTGGCCGATATTTTGTTCCATACATAATTGAACCATACCAATATTATCAAACTAAAAAGAAATGACAATAATTTCCTAAATAATTTGTGTTTTATTCAAAATCAACATCGGTCCTTACCAATTTAACCACCCTTTAAATCGATACTTTTTCAATGTTATAACTAAATTATTTATATATTAAACCAGTTTGTAAAACCCAAGACAATCTAAAAAACGTCAGCATTTAGAGGTAAGTATATAATAAAAATATTTCACTCGAAATTATCAAAGGATACATGTATGCGGAAAAAAAGAAAAAACCCAAAAAATACACCCTCGCAATGGGCGGAGAGGTTATAGATTAATGGACAAATTTGCATAAAAGTATATTTGCATAAAACTTTAAAGTAAGGACCACAAGCAGACATATAATAAATGTAAAAAAGCAACTCCAGTCTTATATAATCCTTAATTCGCTATAGAATGATAAATCTGCTTCAGTATACTGCGTAAAGTTCACTTATTATTTAGATATATTGTTGAAGTGAGATTAACTTTTGTAACTTTATTATGAAATTTAAGAAAAAAATATTTAAAACTAAGTACTATATATTGGTGAGTTTTATCTCATAAAACATACTCGTATATTATACTTAAAAAATTTAAGCCGTCATTCCTTTTAATTAAAGTTTATAAAAAACTTAATGCATTAAAATATTTTCCCGCAACACACACACACACACTCACACACAAATTCACAAATATTTAAAAACTTAAAACAGCATTTTTATAGAATAATTTATGTTTACAAAAGTAATAAACGCGTAAAGATGATAAAAAAAGAAAAAACATTACCGCAAACTACACAACAGAAAACAAACTTATATAGGTATTTATACAGTATAAAACAAAAGTAAATTAATTGCTTCACCAAATATTTAATTACCGCTTGTTATAATTACGAGAATAATTACGAGAGTCCTTAGTATAGGTAGCGAAAATTAAATTTTAGGATTTAATAATACCATCATGGACTTAAGTATAGGAAAATTGCAAACTTAAGTCCATCTGAAATTTATTTTAGCTAGAGTTAAGACAAAATTGTCACATCATGTGTTTATATTTTGCGGGATAATTTGTGATTTAAAAGTAAAAATTAAAAAAAAAATGAAAAATCTGAACAGAAATTGTTAGTTAAAGTATAATATGTAAATAAAAAAATACTCAACTTAAAAGTTAAGCGCGTCTGTATCGATGGGAAAGGTTTTGTCACAAAATTAGAACAAGATTTGTAGCCATTTGCTGTCTATGGATGGCTTTTAACAAAATTTTGTGAGAAGATACCATAGTATCCTGATTCCAATATATGATCCTTTTTTTCTGCAAAAATGTTTTATTTGCAAGAGAAAGTAGAGAAAAAGCAGTGAAAATACGAAGATTTTTTTAGCGATTTAAAGTTATGGCATGCTTTAAGGCATCTTTTATTTTTGAAAGCAGTATATTTTAAGCACGATTGCGCAACAGATGGCGCTTTTTTAAAGTAATGTGTATTTCATTTCCTGCCTGTCTCTTACAGAATTTGATAATTTTACATAAATTTAAGAATTTTATTCAGGGATGGGTACCTTTATATAAAGTAAATACATGTTGTAACACCAAAAGTCGTTACTTGTTTTTGGCAACACGAAATAATTATATTAAGCTGGTCGTTATATTATTTTTTATGATTATTTGAATATAACTATTATTCTTATTATATAAATATTATTTTTAATATCCTTGAAGGTACTTTTATTTAGTATTGTAATCCGTAAAGAATTACCTTAATCAGTTGGTATTACAATAAGTTGGCTCTTGTTATTAAAATAAGTTAATTCTAAGTTCAAGCCAGGATAAATGGTAACGCCTTCTATTGTTCAAGTACTCGTCGATGTATACACGGCTGATTACTGTTTGTTTAATGTGGTTGATTTTTTACAATCAAGTACACAGCTGTTTCAGTTGACGTGGCTTTGTTATTAATATGTATGTATACGCGTGTGTGCATAAATATGTGTACTTGAAAAGGGTATAAAAAGCGCGACTTGTTTAATGACTAGGGAATAGAGTTGCGACTGCCGGGAAGGTAAGAACTAAATTTTGAGTGGATTTTGTAAGTCCCAAAATTTTTGGTGATTATCCTCACTGTAAACAATAATAATATTATTGTGAAACCTCAATTGAAATTGAGTGTTCATAATAACAAACAACACGACTATTGATTTTGCTCCTCGAAGGGATAACAAGAAGTTTTTTAAGTGGATTTTGTAAATCTCTAGCAAATTCCTAATTATCTCAACGCGTTTGTCGGCTCAATCACGGTGGTGGCAAAGGAGGACTTTATAAGGCCCCTTAGCGACAGAATCACGTTGGTAAGAGTATTTATTCTGGCTTCCTTTTAAAATAGAAAAACAAATAAAGTTAAGTTTTTATAACGTGTGTAAAGCATCGTGTTTTTCTTTCTGTGTTGTACGACCCTGGACGCCGCTGAGCTTACTTTAGCAATAAACGGCAACAGAAAGCGTTACAATGTCTTAAAATTTGGTGAGGATTACTTTCAAATAACAAATAATAAATAAATTTCTGGGTAATGTACAGTCCCGGTTAGGTTATCAGAATTAGCGATCGTGCCACACCAAACCTGTTTTAGAGTCGTTTTAAAGTCAAAGTAATACAAAAACAAGTCCACGCACTGGAGGAAAATCAAAAAATTTTCATTAACAAAAATTAAAAACAAAAATAATGCTCGTGTGCCTGCTTAATGTTCTTTGCCTTACCAACATGGTTAAATAAATACTAACAATCTAAAGAAAATATTAAATAATAAATAACGAAAACAAGAATGTTAATGATATTTAAAGAAATTTTTATTTAAAGCCCCTAAAGAACCACAGCAATAAGCGAACCACATGTCTCTGGGTACCCTCTGGACTACTGGCAATTAGGCATTCCTTTGAGCTCAACGTTCCAGGATGCTGCCAGGGCCAATTTAGCTTCCATGTACCCTACACAGAAAAAAATATTTGCACCAATTAATTATTTTTAGATATAAATTGAATTAAAATTTTAATTGATTCTAATATATTTCTCATTAGAAAATAGTGTTGCTATATCTCAATTAAGTAGATAATTAAATCAATTAAAATTTGTATCTGAAAATAATCAAAACCTTTAATTTGTGCAAAAAAAGTTTTTGTGCAGAAGCAATTGAGTTAAGAAGTCGTAAATCTACAAGACAAACATGCCGCCGGGACCACCATTGAAATTATAACTTAATTTAAGTTAGAATATTAAAATAAAACTTCAAGATATGCAATCGTAATCCGTTGTATCAAAAACCAAAACTAAACAGTTTTCTTTTTAATTTTCTCTTTCAAAATGAAATGGAATTTTATCAAGTTTAAATGCGATATTATTTTAAAAAATCTTTTTTTTAATGTTATAATTCTGAAATATTTCACCATAGCAATTGAATCAGTTCTTTTATGGACTACTGTATATTAAACACATTTAACCACATCATAATATATAGAAACACCTGCCTTACATGTGTTAAACACGATTATGTCATGAAAGTAAAAGCAAATAAGTAAAAAAAAACAGAACAGTATAAAATAAATATTACTATTTTTTATTACGCGAAGAGATATTTTAAACAATAAAAGAAGGCTGAACTTTTTTTACAAGATTAATTTATGACATTATTTCATTAAACTTTTTCCACCCTTTTTTACTTCTCTAAAGGCTGACTACATCCAGATAAAATATGAAAATAATTGTGTTGCATGAAATAATCATTCACGTATGATTTAACTGACATTTAAATAAAGAATGAAGAATGTTGAAATACGTTGAATACTCGTATAATTGAAGGAAAAAATGTATAAGGCATAACTTGAAAGATTTTAATATGTTGGTTGGCATGTAAAATCTCGGTTAAAATGTATATACAATTATATTGTTTGCATTTAAATTTTAAATGCAAATTAATTTCAGCATAGTTAATTAAGTCATCATACTGATGTTTAATATTAACAATATTGAAATTCTACCAAACTCATGCACTGTGGGCGGTGAAAAAATTTACTTTGTATAAAAAGATTCTTTCATGTTTAATGTTTAAATGTAATATTTTATATAGTTTTTCATTAGGTATAAGCGAAATTTTTTATACTTTCTCTTTTTACGTAAATATTTTTTATGTTTTCTGCGATTATAGAAACTTGTTCTGTACGAATATTGTATACGGGACAAATCGCACCAAAACGGATAATTTGACATATTTTCCTTTTCGATTCCATCCGCCAATTATACTCATTAAAATCACATCATATAAATATTATATTTTTTTTTTTTTTGTAAATAAATAAGAAGAATAAGTGAAATAACGTTATTCGTATTCCCAAAACTCAACAAAATACGAATAAAATAGTCAGAAATGCAACCAATATTAAATATATTTTCTTTATCAGTACACTGCTTATAGTACACTGAACGAAATTT
Organism: Phasia obesa; assembly: GCA_949628195.1. Classification (NCBI taxonomy): domain Eukaryota; kingdom Metazoa; phylum Arthropoda; class Insecta; order Diptera; family Tachinidae; genus Phasia; species Phasia obesa. Next base: position 38,342 of record CATIVE010000493.1, read on the forward strand.
CGTATATAATATTAACAAAAAAATTTTTATTTTAATTTACATACATGCGGTTTATATAGATAAATGCTTTTTTCTTTCAGATCAATAGAATCTTTTAGTCAAAGATATATTTTCGTAATGCTTGTTGATTTAAATAAATGGAAATATATAATGTTAGAAAATATATAATTTTAGAAAACATGAATTTAGAGTTGATTGTTGTTGTTTTGTTTAAGCTTTGATACTTAGTGTTCAATTGCTTTGATTTAATTTATATTTAATTTACTTAAAAGTATCCTTAGCTTATCTAAAATTCGGGTAAAGGTTTTCTGGTGAGCTAAACTAAGCACTTAGCGAAATAGCTAGCTTACCACACAACAATAAATTTGTAGGTTTATAATTATTTGGTTTTAATAGCACGCTACTGTTCACTACAAGTTGGCAAGAATACCAAGTAGCAGCTTCGATACATTCTGGGTGCCTACGAATGGTTAACTACCCTTGAGACAATTCTCGGATTGTCAAGTACTATCTAGCCAAGTTAAAAATCGAGGTAAGACTATACTTGAAGACTATGCCTGTAAATAAGCTAACCTTTCAAAAAACTACTTATTAAGAATGCATATAGAAGCATCATTAAATAATATACGAAAACGCCTCCAATCTTATCCAAACGTAGTCAGTTACGAAGAAAACTTTACGACCTGATGAAAGAAATTTTTTAAATCGATTAAAATAAAAATATATAGTTTTGAAGACCCGACGTTAAAAATAAATATACCAAAAAGTATAAAGATATCGCGCAGTTAACAATGTCAGAACAGTCTCTTTTGGAATACATTTTTCACATTTTTGGTATTTGGATGTTAAACAAGGCGTGTGACATATGCATTTTCTACATTAGTTTAGAATCCTTCTAATCGGTTTCTTAACTTTATAAGGATATTTTAATAGATTCAAATATTTTTCTTTTATCCCTAAATATTTCTCCAAGGATATATGTGTAACGATAAATTTATGTAGCTTGTATTAGAGTTGGCTTGTTCATGCTTAACGTTATTCTCTAGCTAAAAGAATTAAAGAATTATGTATTCGTTATATTAACTTCTTTACATTTTTTATTGTTTAAATTACCCGATTGAACTGTACAAAATAACTGAAACTTTTTGTTGTTTTTCTTTTTAGCAAGAAACATTTGTTAACTGCAGTTCACATAAAAAAAACTTCAGGCTGCGTGCATAGTAAAATATTTCACCTTTGTATAAATTTAATTATGAAAATTTTAATAATGATATTGGAAACATGTACGTACATACATATCTGAAAAAATTTTAATAACATTATATCAATTTCATTTTTTCACAAACCGCTAGACATAAATGACAGTATAAAAGTGGACAACAAAAATACTGAGATTGATCGAAATACTTCATTATTTTACGTTACACACACATTTACATAAATACATAATATATTTTCATTATTTTTCTTGACAATTGAAATTCATATTTCGAATATGTAGGAATATAATTGAAGTAATATTATTTTGACAATTTTTATTTTTAACAGTTTTAACGATTTTTAATTATACTTGCAGTTAACTTTATTTCAAAGGCTTAAATTAAGCCGTTTGTTATATTAAGTAACAGTTAAAATATTATTTAACATAAAAAGGGAGGATATCGAATCAGACTACGTATTATCTTTCGACTCTTTCGACCTCAATGGTGAGAGGTACCCAGATGGTAATTATCTATTACCTTGCATGAGTTGAGTCTCGTTTCACGAATCTATTATTTTCTTTCGAATATAAGATTTCCAAATAGCGACTGGTAACTGTCGATCATCTTCCTCATTATGCAATTGCTCTTGTAGTTACTAGCATTCGTCTAAGATTTAGATCCCCTATGATCGTAACTGCAAACATTTGTATTTTACCCGTGGTCATAAGCTTAGCCAGTTCTGGACACTCACACATAATGTGCACTACCGTTTTAGCGTCTTTAAGGTACAGTCAGTCGATTTTCATCTTTTCGGGATAATACTTATTATTAATTATGAAGATTAAGGTAATTATATTGTATCCACGGAATTTGCTGGACTTAATGGCGAGATGCTATTGCTTTGTGAGAGCTTTTAGAGATTAACCCTTATTTTTAAGACAACACTACCTCTGCGAAGTTTTTTGCTTGCCTGCAAGGGAATCGAACCCGCAACCTCCACACTGATAGACTAGCGCACTACCAATCGGTCTATCGTGACACTCGCGCTTTTACAATATATGGTGTCATACGCTTCGTTGATTGGTGACAAAATTTGCAATATCTTCCCCTTCTCTTTTCTCGAGAAAGTTCTTCGAAAGCCCGGTCAATGTGATAATTTTGTTCATACCTTCTTTAAATTTTTTTTACAAGATAGAAGTGCTATACTTTAGGCTTCTGGCAATTCTTTTTCGATGTAATTTTTATCTGTTGCAGTGGGGCACCAATTCTTATTAGCGAAAAAAACTGTCATTGCTATCAAAATCATCCACCTCTTTATCACTGACGATGATAACTCTGATGTCATTAAAGTCGCTGGAAATTGGTAATGCCATAACATCTTCACAGTTGATACTTGGAATTCGTCGGTTTTACACTTGCCTTTGTCATTCCCTACATAAAATACTTTTATACAAAATACAAATTATACTCTTGTGAAAAAGCACTTGTGGAATTTGGTAATGTTAGACCATTGGATGCTTGTGTAGCATCAATAATAAAAAAGACTATATGTAAAATTTACGTGGGTTAGTATTCTATCGTTAACCCATCCACCTCTTATTATTGTACATATCTTTCCTTTGACCTGTTTTGTCCACCGCTGCACAGTGGGGCAGAATTAAAATATTTTGGAAATAACCTAGTAATTTATAAACAGATAGGCCGATTGATCCGAAATTTGACATGAGCATAGCAGAAGAGAATTTGAACTTAAGTTTTAAAGGTGGATACCATACACCCTCTAGGGGTGGCGCTATGTGGTCTCAAAGTTGGGAACCTCGCACCTGGAAATTATTTTACAGCTTGCCATTTCTTAAGTTTTATTCTGATTTCTAAAATTATACATGGTCTTAAAAGGTCTTGTCAGTACCTACAAAATAGTATCTAAATTTGCAAATATTAATTCAATTGCAAATATTAATGAGTTATAAGCATATTAAGAAATACAATTTTTGATTTTCGTTACCCTGGTCCAGCTTCTTCAAAATATTGGGTACAATTTTTACCAAATTTTTTATTATAGCTAGCGAGCCAAATTTTAAATATTTTTGAGAAATTTGAAGATTGTATCTTTAATGAGTTAAAAAGTATACGATTTTCAATTTAAAAACTCCAAAAATATTGCATTTTTGTGTACTTTAGCTCAAAAAAGGCTGTTAACGTATATTTTTTTCATAGAAAAAATTTTTTAAGGAATATTGAAAAATTTTACATTTTCATTACAATTCCATTTAGCACGATTCAAAATCTTTTGGACTTAATAATAACACAATTTAAGGGGAATCCCCCTCTGAGCATACAGCAAATTTACTAGTCAATTTTCAATTAAAATGTATTAATATTTTTGGAACTATCAATGCAGCTCAACATTTCTTGGCAAAATATTTGGTTTAAACGAAGCCACAGTAAGAATTATAAAAAAAATTAATTTCAATTACGTAATCGTTGATTTATGGAACGAAACTATCTCACGTTTTTTTCTGGAACCCATCTACCCTGTAAAAATAGAATTAGGTGTATTTCTAAAGTTTCATTATCGTGATGTGGCATAAAGAAAAATCTGACAAAAATTAAGAAGAGCTGTTATTGTAATCCGTAACGTTTTGGTAAAACAAGTGGAAATATCACGCTATATGTTAAAAAATAACGGAGGTACAAGATTTCTGTAAAAGGCACGATTCATAGAGTCATCATAACAGACAAGTTATTACTACACATTAAAGCCTGCAATATAGACGATATTATTCTCGAACTTACAAACCGTACAATCATTGCTTTGTTGAGGCTGCAACTTGATTTAAAAACACCTCCAAATCACGCTTTCTTTAAAGTTTAAAGTACCAAGAGAGTTGGGCTTAGCATAAATAAATTGTAAATTTTTTATCATAAATTGAAATTCAATAAATATTTCCAATAAGCTACATTAATTCGATTTATAAAATACTTTGTTGATGATTTTTTTAAATGCACGTTAAATAAACGTAATCGTTAACCATAACAATGATTTATAGCCATAACGTCGTATCATTTCACAAAAATGCATCACTGCTCATTTTGTCTCTCTCTACCTGAGTGATAAATGTTTAAATGAATGGTTAAGAAAAAAAGAACAATGCTTTTCTGTGCTTTTCTTAACGAAAAAAAAAATAAAACACAAAAACGTTCATAGTAGAAAGAGGAGGTTACAAGTTATAGTGCAAAAAAAATACAAACAAATGAAGTGTCATTAGTAAGATTTAAATAAATTCCTGGACTGCCATATACATGGCATCAAGAGCAAACCGAGAATTTGCATCTAAATACCAAAGTAGAAAAATAAATTATAAAGTTTAGTTAGACTGAATTTGTTGTACCCCTTACTAAAAGATACAAAGTTAAAAAAAAAACACAAAAAACCCGATTTAGAGTAATAAGAACCGTTTCGAGTTCTAACACTTTATATGAAAGGAAGGGTGACATGTCAATGATCTAAATTGAAAGTGAAATACTGAAAACTATTCATGATAAACCATTCCAGCACTGGTGAAGGAGCACTTCCAATTAGCTATGACTGAGTAGCAAAAAGTTTCATAAAAGTTATACAAATTCGTCACGACTACATAAGTATTTGCTTTTAAGATTTTTAACTTTTTTTATTATTGAAAACATTTATTTTTATTTTTAACAAACTAGACAAGATTTGTCAAAAGGAGGGGGATAATGCATATCAGCGTTTTGATATGCATATTAGCGTTTTGATATGCATATCAGCGTTTTGATACGCATTATTGAAAAGAGAATTTACATATCAGAAAAATTGGTGTTGCCACGGCTGAGTATTAAACTCGTGACCATTGCTTAGTAGTCAACGTGCTAACCACTTAAGCTAAGGCACCCTATCCTTTTTCCACAAAGATTTGAAAAATTGATAAATCAAAAAACCTCTAGCATAATGGGTTAAAAAACTAAGAAGTCATTAATAAAATTCGGTTTTAAAAATATTTATATACAGAAAAAAAAATACTTACATACATACCATGAGGGCAACGAGGATTCCTTCATGTCCATGTACATACGAGTATTTATATAAGTGTGTATGAAATGCAAAAAAAAACACAGACAATAGACGTGTAATTCATTCATCACAACACGGGTCGCATCACAAAAATGTTTTGTTTATTAAAAATTTTTAACATTTTTATTATATTACTCTAAATGAATAAAACATAGTGTATTATATTGCGATGATTTGCTCACTAGACAGCTTAATCGTAATATGAAAAAAAATTTCATTCAAATATATTAAAAATGATTTTTTTAATAACACAGTATTTATAAGGAAAACAATGTTATCTTGTAAATATTAGCATATTTAAAAATTTGTTATACCTACTATAACGGAAGACCGATATTTTCGTTTTTAAATTAAAATTCTGTATACAAGAAAATAATGAGTTATATAATTTATTATAAGGAAGTAGGTATTAAATAGCTACTAGGTAATGCAGCGAGTGGCGAATATAGAATTTAACAAGTTCTTTCGACTGAAGAACTGGGACTTTTAAGTCATTTACTTAATAGATCCTTTTTCATCAGTCACAAGTTATAACTTTTTGCACCACTTCCAAATTGCGACGAGTGCGATTGGAACAATTGACACTAATTTCCCGCAGCGAGGATACTTAAAAAAGCTTTTTTGTTCTAAATTACTATAATAGTTGTGATATATAGTACACAATAACAATCATTAATGATAGTCGTTATAGTTTTTATAACAGCACTTTAAAGCTCAAAGTTTTTGTCCATTTGATCTTGCAGTTAGCTCTGCTCTGTGCTACACACAAGTTACACCTCAAAATGGCACATTATGTGAGAGGAATCTTTTTAATGCAACCGATTTGAAAAATGAAAACCTCGAAGGCCAAAAACTACATTTTGTATTATAATTTTTTATCGACTTATAGTGTAATACAAACTGCGTTTTGTCAATAGTCAGCTAAAATTTCTTAATGTTAAATATCAAGTGAATTAATAATTAAGTTCTTTATTATACAGAGATAAAGAAAAATTAGACACTAGAAGAATGTAATGCAATTTCTGTATCACTACATCCGTCTTCAGCACTCTTCGTATATATTTACAACGTATTTTTAATTGTAATTATTTTTCTATTCAAATAAACTTAACAAAGAACTTGGATATAAGGAAAAATATTTTTTAAAATACATGCTTTCGATAATATAATGGGGAAAACATTTTTTTATCACAAGTTGTTGCAAATTAGGAATCTTAATGAAAAAGCATAAGAGAACATAAACTAAGATTATATATATACTTTGGCGAAGACAATTAATTGCAAAGTTTAGATAAAATATAAACATTTTCACTATTTGATTGTCTTCAGTAAGACAGTAAGTTTTTTGTAAATATAATGATGTATCCGTCAATAGTTAAGAGTAATGATATTGCGAAAGCTACCCAAAGTTTCTCGAAATAATCGCTCTGATGCACGATTATGAACATGAATTTTTCAAAAAAAAAATACTTTTCAAAATAAACTTGAAAAATTTATCAACGCTGCTCGTGTGAGTCTATTCGTGATAAATTGTCAACCCTAACTATCCTCAACTGTCAAGTCTCCGTCTCTAAAAAACACTCATTATAAATGAATCATATATAGCCTAAAATGATAGCCTTGCTAAGCATGAATTAAAAAAATACCAATAGGTATTTAGGTGCTATTTAAGCAATTTTTACACTATTATACTGAGTATTAAGACTTAAATCCAATTAGAAAGTGTGATAATGTGACCGCAGTATGTTAACAAGACAGAAATTTGACATTCCATAATACCAAACCATTTTTAGAAAATTTTTTAAACGATAACATTTTTCATTTTATCAGGGTTGTGTTTTTTTAAGCAAAGAAATAAGCTGAGTGAGTCGCAGCCGATAGTTCGCCGACGTTGATGATATATTTTCTTTGTCCTGCACCTGTCCTAAATTGGCATCAGTCTTATAGCCTACGAATCTACTTTGTTTTTGCCATGTCTAGAAATTGCTAAACGTACGTATTGTTTTTTTTTTTTTTTTTTTTTTTGTTATTTATTTTTTTATTAACTGAAAACTTGAATGGCCAAAGAAATTTAAGATCCGGCACCTCTGTCGTCTACATGAAATTGCTCAGCGATCGCCGTTCAATGTGTCGTCTCGGCTTGTTCCTTTGCTGATATTTCTCATTTTATTTGAAGTATGATAGTGTGAAAACGAAATGGTATGTTACGTTAGATTTTTTCACAATCACACAATTCTCATTGGATTTTTATCTTACAAAAACCAATGAAAATCTTAATACTCAGTATTATGGTGTGAAACGAGCTTTACGAAACTCTAAACTCAGACAACATGAGTGGTTGTATTATCTTGTTTGTTATCTCTGGATATGTTCATGGTTCCATGAACATATTTTAGTTGTCTGCAACATTACTTTGGTCATGGTAAACAAGTTTTGGCTAAAATTTAATCATTAAATGGTTACTACGTACTAAACGTCTGCAATATATATTCATATACCTGAAGTACACGGGTATTGGCAAATTATGGTTCCTTACTCGAAGTATGACAACAACAATGCTGCCAAATAACTTCTTCTTATGTTGATCTGTTTTCAGGTACCATGAATGATAAGAATAAAGTACATGCTACGAGCCCAACACTCAAATTTTTGGTTAAAACTTCATGTCACGAGCTTAAAAATGCCTGATGAATTTAGGTACTTGGCTACGTTCGTATAGGTACTTGGCTTCGTTCATATCGAGTACATGTCACGAACTCCAAAGTTCATATTTTTATATATTCATTATTTTCTGTGTTCTCTTTTAGGAATATTTTTCGCTGCGACAACATACTTGTAAGTATTTGACATAATATAAATCACTTCTCTTCACTGTTTGTGCTCTGATGATATAATTTACAAGGCTTATGGTAAAGTAGTCACATTAAATTAATGGTTTCAATCCCTGAGCTGAAGAAGCTAAACAGGGTACCGACACAACACTTGAGACCGTTCAATAAAAAATAATAAATAATTTTATTTATTTTTTTTTTTTTTTGTGAAAACAAACAACCAATATAAAAACTGGCATATTCCATATGACATTTCATAATTTTTAATCATATAACTATTTAATTTAACCATTTAAAGTTTGTATTAATAATTATATGGTTTAACTACAACCATATAATTTAATCACAATATGTTGCTCTTAGATTGTGGTTACCTCAGTAACACTAAGTGTGAAATTTAATTCTTTAAAAAAGATTACAGAAATTGCGCCTTAAATCTATTCAAACAAACGACTCGTTTAATAAGGATTCAAATTAATATTACAAAAAGTATATGTGATTTTAAGCAATCGTCCCAAAGTTATTAACTGACTGAATATAACACGTAGTAGTCAGTTCGAGGACACAGAACCTTTCAAAAGCCAAAAAAAAAAAAACACATAAATATTTAAATAAAAAAATAAAGGACAAATAGAGAAGAAAATGAGAAAAAAGCGGAGCAAATGATTTGTAACAAAAAAATAATTTGTACATGTCGCCAATGGCTGTTTGGCATCATTAAGAACACAAACACGGTTTGTGTAACAAAGTTTTATTTTTTATTCGTTTTTTTTAATGTAGACTACAAAAATGTAGAGACACAAATAAATATATGCACACACCCTCGAACTTTCATTTGTAAAGGTATGTACATATGTATAAGTAAATGTAAATAAAAATAAAATAAAAAATAAAAATAAAAATTAATATATAGACGAGGAACAGTTTTACCAACGGACAAACTTATGTTACATTTTTATTTATTTTCACTTTAATTTATTATTTAAGAAAAAAAATAAAAGACCTAAATTTTTAGTACGAAACTTTTTTTCTTCTTGCATATATGTGTTAATGTCAGTCAGTGAGACAGCTTTCAAAAAATGTAGAAAAAACCAACTCCAGAATATAGGTTAAGTGAGGCCAAATGATAAACCACTGTGTTGAAAAATCTCTTAAACGTACAAAAAAAAAATTCATTTATTTGTATTGCTTTTTTATTTATTACTTTTTTTATTGTTTTTTTTTTTAATACTGTTGTGATGGTTTAACATTTTTGTTGGTCATTTTTTTCCATTGTCCTTATAATATCACAATGCTATGAAACATTGCCAACATTGTTGTGATGATGACGATGATGATGATTTAAATTTTTGTTAGAGCTCCACAACAAATGTTTTGTATAAAGTGTGCAGTTATAGTTTTTTTTTCTATTTCTCTTTAGAAAAAAATGGATAAATTTCAAAGCCTAAAAAAAATCATTTTATAGTTGCTCTTGTATTAGTATGATTTGTGCGAGCGAGTCTGTTTTTGATTCCGTTGTGAATGAAACCAAATCCAAAAAGTGGACATTTTGTTTTATTCAGTATTTTTTTGGCGTCATGTCAAAATCTTTTCCTGATGATCTTCCTTTAACTTTTTCATTTTGTTTTCGTTTTCTTTGATTGTGGACGCCAGTGTGGGTGCCAAGAGTGTCATCAATCTCTTTATTTAAATATCAAAAACTCTGATTATTCTTTTCTTTTTTTCATTTCATTTATAATAATAAACTCTATTTTTTTAGTATAAATATATGTTTAATATATATGATGTTAGTTATAATTATTTCTTTGAAAACTATTTTATAATTAAAAATATTAGTTATTGCAGTGTCTTTACATTTAAAGGTTTTATATCAGCAAATAAGAAAATATCGACTTAATTGTTTTATTGTTGTGTTGTAACGAGAATTTAAGGTTAAGTTTACCAGTTTTTTAGGTTGTGAAAAAAAGCATTTATTGTACTTGCGAAATTTTCGTATCGACTAAAGTGGTAATTGATATTAAATATATTTCTTAAAGAACAAAGGATTGAATTGTAACAATCAAAGTACTTTTTAGTCGTGATAAAACTAAGAGCCTGATTTCGAAAAACTTCGGTTTCTTTTTATGAATCGTATATAGATTTAAATAAAAGTTAGGTTGATTTAAGTACTTAGGTTCAATGTAAGACTTAACAAATATATCTGTTAATATTTCCTGAATCTTTCATTTCTTGACATTAGAATGACATATATTAGTCATTATTTCAACCATAATTCCTTCAGCTCATAATTTACCTGAAACAGTGAATCGTTATGAGGGCATTTAAATTTCGCCATTCTTATGTGCGTTAACTAAATCTCACGTGGGTTAGATTCGATTATTAACGTAGCATTAACGACAAAAATATAATTAAATTTATTAGCGTGACATTAACCTAAATTAACGGGTGTTCCGAAGATGTCGTGATTTGCATGTATATGACCTAAGTTTTGAACGATAATAGGTAGACTCTCGAAATTTTTACAGGAGGTGTATAACTATAGCCATTATAACAAATAGTAAAATTTAAAGGGTGTTCCGACAGTGAAGTGATTTGAGTAAATATAGCCTAATTTTTTTACCATAATAGGTAGACTCTTGAAATTTTCACAGGTAGTGTATTACTATGACCCATATAAAAAAACAGTAAAAAAGGGGTTTCCGACAGTGACGTGATTTGTATGTATAATACCTTATTTTTTGAACTGTAATATGTAGACTCTTGTAATTTGTACAGAAGATAAGATGCCACGACCGCTATGATAATTACTAAAAATTAAGGGGTGTCACATGTTTTCACGTATATTACCTTATTTTTGAACCGCAATAGGTAGGCTCCTGATACTTTTATAGAAAGTGTATTACCATGGAAGCTGCAATAACAATTACTAAAATTTAAAGGGTGTTCCGATAATGATGCAATTTTCGTTAATATGAGTTTAATTTTTTAGAAGTGAATTTATACATAGAGTGTAAATGTATATCCCCTATAGCAAAAACAATAAAAATTAAACGGTTTTACAAGAGTGACAAATATTTACGTATACAGCCCATGATGATAGTGTTGTTATGTCTAATTTAATAATAACATTGTAAAATATAACCATAGTTTTGTTTAATATTATTTTATGACCATAATATAATGAAATTTGTTCATATTTAATTCAAATATATTAAATGAATAAAAACTATGTAAGGTCATACGCGAAAGACTTGTTTGTATGTACGTACTTTATAATGGCTTATTTTTGAACGATTCGCTAAATTTGTTTATTATTCTTTCCGCAAATTTAGATCCAATTGTTTTAAAATAAAAAAATATATAGCTGAAACCAACCATGTTGCATTTAATAATAAATTATTAACAACAACTTGTTTATCGTGACCATATACCGTTGAAGAAAACCTAAAATGGTATACTTTTTTCTCTGCCTGTGCATTTACAGTGAACCCATAGGGTAGGTCAAGCCCATAAAAAGTTTTTAATTTCCTAGTACTCAGAAAGGCCCTAAGATTGGACCCAAGGCACATTTATCACGTAGCCCAGTACTGAGGGGAAATATTAAGATGAAAAATTATAAATTTTTTTAAATGGATCTTAACAGTTGAACTTACAATTTTTCACCTCAAATGGAAGCTTTGCTTACAAACTCCATATAAAAAAAATATTTAAATTTTCGCCTTAACATTTCCCCTCCGTAGTGAGACTACCTGATAAAAGTGCTTTAATTGAACTCCGGCAATGCCGAATAAAATAAGGTAGCTTATAATAATTCAAACATAAATAAACTTTTTTGTAGTTTTATTAATATTTTAATTAAATCATTTTCCATATTTTTACCCCTATTATAAAATACAATGACATATAGTATTAAAAACATTGATCATTATAATAACAAATCCGGCCAATCATTGATAATCTATAACATTTTTATTGAATTCTTATAAAATTAAAGTTTAATATTGTGACACACAAAACTATTTCGTAACATAACAAATTTTCCATTTATACTTTTTTATTGATTTAAATATTTTTTTATTATTTTTTGCAATTTTATTTAAAACTCCTCTATCATTTATATACTTTTTTTCTTGCAAAAATTTAACTTATATACAAAAGTTAAATTTTTTCCAAGACAAAAATACACACACACATACATACATACATCCCCAAAATTCACAATAAAAAATACACGAAACACAATTTCAATGATTTATTATAAGAATGTTTCAAAATGACCTTTTGCTTTATACTATTAAAAAATACAATGTCTTGCCCAAATTCTTATAAATTTTCCACAAAACCTAAAATGAGAAAAAATTTAGAAATTAAAACATACATCTTACTCAATCAAGTTAATAAAAAAACATTGATCATAATTTAAAAATATCTAAAAGCAAAAAAAAAACTTCTAAAAAAAACTTTGATATAAATACCTTAATGGATATCTCAGAGATACTAAGGTATTTTAAGAAATTATTTAAAACAATTTGTCGTATTGTTAATTTAAAAAAATATACTTTAGCACTTACGATTTCAAACCAAAAGCATTTAAAAAAGATTTATTATATCATCAGTTTTTTAAACAACATCTTAATGAAAACCAAGAAAAAAAGGAATAAAAATTGTTGAAAACGATTGATAGACAAACTTTCATACAAACATTTATTCAAAAGGACAGACACATACTGTTGTATTAAGTACTTACAAACTTTAACGAGCAATAAACATAAAACTTTTCAATTATCAAAAATAAACAGAAGAGAACCAAACAAAAAAAAAAAGAAAAAAGAAAATATGTATTCTGTTTTATATTTACCTGTGTTTAAACCAAAACTTTCTACTATAAAATAATATTGAAGAAGCTACAAAAATAATATAGGTTGAAAGCACTACTAATGCTAAACAGTGGAGCCACAAATAGATAACTTGTTCAAATTTTATCATGGAAAATTAAAACATTAATAAAAGAAATATTTAAGAAATAAATGAACAGCATTATTATATTTTTGACTTTCCCTTTAAGACCTGCAAGCGTAAAGTGTTATAAATTAACTATGAGCATAGTTTGATAAAATACAATGCCCAAAATTTATAAAGTAAAGCAAAATTTGTTTTTATTTTTCATTTAAATTCTGTCTACTATAAAGTTAAATTTTTTCATTCTCTTACTTTGTTTAAAAATCAAAAAACTTTTTTATTTAATTTTTTTTTAAATTACTTTCCTTTTTTATATTAATCTAAGTCGTATTTAATTCTTTCTAACAGTTCCAAGGATATCCTAACCCTCCTTTTGCTGAAAAAAATTATCTGTTTTTATAGAACTGGAAGATATGGTTTATATATTTACTTTGTATGGTGGTACCCATCCCTGGGTAACTTTGCAACATAGGTTGTGTATTGTTGTGACATAGGTTGTATAATAATTCTATTTTTGTACATAATTATACGTTTAAAAAATAAAAGGAGTTGTCGAGAGATTTCAATCGGTATAATTGTGGACATTTGGATTTTATCTCTATTTTCTCTTTGCAATAAGATGATTTTACGGGAAAAAAAGAATCCTATATTTGAACCGTGACAGACAAATATTACAATACTTGTTTTTTTGTGTTTTATACCGATAACTATCTGCACCATAAACAAAAATTTGCACAAAAATATTGCATGTACAGAGTCTGTACATGAGTCTGTACTACAGACATCCTCCTGATAGACTTTTGACTGATCAATTAAAAAAGTTATTTAATTGATTATAGGGATTCAGAAACATAAGTTATATTCAAATGAAATTAATTTCAAAAACTTTATATAAATATTATTGCCCTATGGATGATTTAAATGAGTCAAAACAGAAAAAGGTTCAATTCGTGTATATTTTTTGTAATGTTTCTTAATGTATTTTATAGTTTTTTTTTTTTTTTTTGGTGCCCCGTTAGGCTAGTAGGTAGTGTGCTAGTCTATCGAATGGTAACCCACGATTTTTTTTTTTTTACATGGATGTGCTAAACTACAACATACTTTTGAAATTAACAAACAGTTAGCACTACTATGTCCGCTGCAATAGCGAGCTACTTCCCGTAGGCGAACACCTCTTTTAAACGGACAAATTTCTAAGTCCCTTTGTTTTCCAAGAATTTTTAAAAC
>CATIVE010000494.1:0-30000 GCA_949628195.1 Phasia obesa
GGGATGCATGGGCAGTTCTTGAACGGCTTCTGGTTGCTCTTCACTCCAAATGCGGCAATTTTGCTTATTTACGTAGCCATTCAACCAGAAATGAGCCTCATCGCTGAACAAAATTTGTCACATTTGAACATTTCGAACCGAACACTGATTTTGGTAATAAAATTCAATGATTTGCAAGCGTTGCTCGTTAGTAAGTCTATTCATGATGAAATGTCAAAGCATACTGAGCATCTTTCTCTTTGGCACCATGTCTGAAATCTCACGTGATCTGTCAAATACTAATGCATGAAAATCCTAACCTCAAAAAAATCACCCATTATAAATATGACGAATGCATAATGTTAATATTGATTATATGATATACTGTTTATATTCTAAAAATGCTCTATCATTAATCAGTCAGAAAAAAGAAAAAGAAACTCATTAAATGCAAAATATGTATGAATTATATAAATATAACTTTATTCTATGATAGAACAAGTTGTATTAAAATATATTCAAATATAATATTAAATATGACTTAGAAATATTCAATTTTAAATATGACTTTGTTCTATGGTAGAACAAGTTGTTAAAACCAAAAGTACATAAATATAAAAGTACATTATATATATATATATATATATATATATATATATATATATATATATATATATATATATATATATATATATATATTATTTCATATTTAATATATATTGAAATATTCTAAGACAGAACAACTTGACAGAAATATATAATTTTAAATACGATTTTGTTCTATGGTAGAACAAGTTCTTAAAAGCAAAAGAACATAGTATTAAAATAGTTTTAAAATAGAAGAGATTTAGAAGATATTTATAATACCAAATATCAATGAAATGCAAAATATAAAAAAATATTTTCAAATATATGTGTTCTATATAGTTTTATAAATTTCAATAATATCAATCTTTTTTTTAATATCATATACTTCAATATTTCAATATTAAAAAAAGATTGATTTTATTGAAATGTATAAAACTATATGGAACACATAGTTAGCTTAATTTTAAAATAGAAAAATTTACTAGTGTTGAATTGTATTTTATTTTTGTATAATTGTATTAAAATAATATGTGAATTATGAATAATATGAGATTAAAGAGATAGTAATCATAAGTCAAAACAGAAAGATTGGCTAGTAGTGTTGAACTGCAATTATTAAAATAATATATTTTTTGAATAATATGAGATTAAATAAATAGTTATCATAAGTCTAAGAATGCGTTGTGTCTAGCAAACCGGCGGCAATTCTTGTTAATATAACATCATAGACAATAGTCGTACCTTCAATTTAGTAGTGTTTATGTACATAGTAATAAGATTCGCTCTGTCCCTAAAGAAAGAATAATGAAAATTCATTGATTTCTTAAATTCAAAATAGAAAAATTGGCTAGTGTTGATTGAACTACAATTATTAAAAACAATAATATGTTTTATGAATAATATGAGATTAAAGAATTAGTAATCATAAGTCAAAACAGAAAGATTGGCTAGTAGTGTTGAACTGCAATTATTAAATTTAAAATAATATACACAAAAATGGAAATATTTGACTTATAATAATATGCGAAAAATATATATGTGAAAAATATATACATAAGTGTCACTTCTCCAACAATTGAAAACCAAAATTGAGGGGTTAATTAATTTTTTTATACAATAAAAAAGTTAAAATAGTATGTCAATTTTGCTTTTTCAAATTATGTCTAACAATGAAAATATAAAATTAGAGATTTCGTTATCCTATATAATATATTCATAATAAAATAATATACAAAAAAAATGGAAATATTTAACTTATAATAATATACGAAAAATATATATGTGTATTATTAAAATGATTTTCAAATACAAGAAAAAACAAAATAAATATTTTTCACTGATTGTTAAATTGTTTATTACTGTTAACAATTGACAACAACTAGCACATTTAACATTCTCAATATGTTTAATGACACTTCTCCAACAATTGCAAACCAAAATTGAGGGGTTAATTAAATTATGTATACAATAAAAAAGCTAAAATAGTATGTCAATTTTGTTTTTTCAACTTATGTTTTACAAAGAAAATAAAAAATTAGAGATTTACTTATCCTATATAATAAATTCATAATAAAATAATTTCATATAATATACTCACAAAATAAAAATTTTTAACTTATAATAATATGCGAAAAACTCTATTTATATTATCGAATTTTCAAATACAGGAAAAAACAATAGAAATATTTATCACTTATTATTAAATTGTCTATTACTGCTAAAAATTGACAATAACTAGCACATTAGCACTCTTCTCAATATGTTTACTGACACTAATACAACAATTTAAAACCAAAATTGAGGGGTTACAAAATTTTTGTATATCAAAAAACAAAATTGGCGGCAAAGTTACTTGGAACTATCTCTATGATATCGTGCATTTAGCTTAAGTTAAGCTAAAATAAGGTGTCAATTTTGCTTTTCAAACTGATGTATAACTTGGCAAATATCATATTATTGTTTAGGAACGGCGGATTCTTGTTGGTTTAGTGTTTCTATTTACTATAGAGACAAGCTGCAAGAGTTCGGCATATTCATTTTATTAAGGGAAAAAGGTGGGTTTTGTGTAATGTGTCCTCTTATAATAGGAGGATGGATGTAGACATGAAAACTCATCATAATGATTTTGCCAGTATACTGATGTGAAAAATATTGTTAATACATCATATTACGATAATCGTTGGATGGATTTTGTGTTGTCACGTTAATTTGTGCATAACGCGAAGAATTCGTTCATCATATTCAAAGTTTAAGTAATTGCATAAAATCGTTTTTGTTGATCAAAGTGTTTCGAGAGAAGAAAAAAGAAGAGAAACAACGAACCAAACAAACAAGGAAATAACGAAGAAAACTAAATAATATAAAATTCTTACAGTATAAGGAACAATTAAAATATATTCAATGGATATAAAATGTGTATGTATGTGGATACATCACAAAGATTTAAGAGAAATAAAAACGGTATGTGCGTGTTGAGGGCTGGCAACCGCGCAAAGCTGTCTGGAGAAAAACCTTAAACAAACATGAAAGCAAGAGGAGGAAAATTTTTGCTTTGCTTTGTTGTGTTGATGCAAAGCAAAAATTTATTCAAAACATTTTTTGTGGTATTTTTGAAAAATATGTGAAGTAATTATTTGCTATGAATATTGTAATTCTTAATTACATATCAAAATTAAATCATATATATTGAAAAATATATATGATGCAGTGATTAAAGAAATAAATGAAAAAGATAAATAAAATAATGAATAGTTATTGTAGTTTTTGACCTTTTTTTATATTTCAATTCTATTTTTAATCAAGCACAAGCTCTTTTTATATAAAAATCTTTAAACAATTTTTATTTACAATATTTCGCTACACCATTGGGTAGCATCTTCAGGAAATAAAAATAATAAAAGTTTTAAAAATTTAAATGATTGATAAAAATTCAAATGAATGAAAAAATTTGTTGTCAATCAATTTAATGTTAGAAATTTTTTAAATTGATTGACAACAAATTTGTTCATTCATTTGAATTTTTATCAATCAATTAAATTTTTAAAACGGAAAAAGACCTTGTGCTTGATTAAAAATAGAATTGAAATAAAATTATATTAATACATTATTCTGGTTGATCCTGCCAGTAGTTATATGCTTGTCTCAAAGATTAAGCCATGCATGTCTAAGTACACACGAATTAAAGGTGAAACCGCAAAAGGCTCATTATATCAGTTATGGTTCCTTAGATCGTTAACAGTTACTTGGATAACTGTGGTAATTCTATAGCTAATACATGCATTATAAACACGGACCTTTGGAACGTGTGCTTTTATTAGGCTAAAACCAAGCGATCGCAAGATCGTTATTATGGTTCAACTCTAGATAACTTGCAGAACGCATGGTCTCGTACCGGCGACAGATCTTTCAAATGTCTGCCCTATCAACTTTTGATGGTAGTATCTAGGACTACCATGGTTGCAACGGGTAACGGGGAATCAGGGTTCGATTCCGGAGAGGGAGCCTGAGAAACGGCTACCACATCTAAGGAAGGCAGCAGGCGCGTAAATTACCCACTCCCAGCTCGGGGAGGTAGTGACGAAAAATAACACTACAGGACTCATATTAGAGGCCCTATAATTGGAATGAGTACACTTTAAATCCTTTAACAAGGACCTATTGGAGGGCAAGTCTGGTGCCAGCAGCCGCGGTAACTCCAGCTCCAATAGCGTATATTAAAGTTGTTGCGGTTAAAACGTTCGTAGTTGAACTTGTGCTTCATACGGGTAGTACAACTATAATTGTAGTTTGTACTGTACCTTATGTATGTAAGCGCATTACCGGTGGAGTTCTTATATGTGTTTAATACTTGTATTTTTCACATATTCCTCCTATTTAAACCTGCTTCAGTGTTCTTCATCGAGTGTTGTTGTGGGCCGGTACAATTACTTTGAACAAATTAGAGTGCTTAAAGCAGGCTCCAAATGCCTGAATATTTTGTGCATGGAATAATGAAATAAGACCCCTGTTCTACTTTCATTGGTTTTTAGATCAAGAGATAATGATTAATAGAAGCAGTTTGGGGGCATTAGTATTAAGACGCGAGAGGTGAAATTCTTGGACCGTCGTAAGACTAACTTAAGCGAAAGATGTTTTCATTAATCAAGAACGAAAGTTAGAGGTTCGAAGGCGATCAGATACCGCCCTAGTTCTAACCATAAAAGATGCCAGCTAGCAATTGGGTGTAGCTACTATCATGGCTCTCTCAGTCGCTTCCCGGGAAACCAAAGCTTTTGGGCTCCGGGGGAAGTATGGTTGCAAAGCTGAAACTTAAAGGAATTGATGGAAGGGCACCACCAGGAGTGGAGCCTGCGGCTTAATTTGACTCAACACGGGAAAACCTACCAGGTCCGAACATAAGTGTGTAAGACAGATTGATAGCTCTTTCTCGAATCTATGGGTGGTGGTGCATGGCCGTTCTTAGTTCGTGGAGTGATTTGTCTGGTTAATTCCGATAACGAACGAGACTCAAATATATTAAATAGATGCTTTCAGGATTATGGTTTTGAAGCTTTTGTAGCCTTCATTCATGAGCAAAGTAAAATGTGTGAGTGTTTGTATGTGTCTATGAAGGTGGAGCCGTACCTGTTGGTTTGTCCCATTATAAGGACACTAGCTTCTTAAATGGACAAATTGCGTCTAGCAATAATGAGATTGAGCAATAACAGGTCTGTGTGACCTTAGATGTCCTGGGCTGCACGCGCGCTACAATGAAAGTATCAACGTGTATTTCCTAGACCGAGAGATCCGGGTAAACCGCTGAACCACATTCATACTTGCATTCATGTTTCGCAAAAGTTGACCGAACTTCATTATTTAGAGGAAGTAAAAGTCGTAACAAGGTTTCCGTAGGTGAACCTGCGGAAGGATCATTAATGTAATCCTTACCGTTAAAATAAATCAAATAAAAAATTTAATCATTGCATGATTAAATAAAAAGTCCTGTAAAATAATAAAAACATTAAAAATGATACTGGCATAAAAATTTGTGTCTAATATATAGTACATTTTACTAAACAATAAACATAAGATTATTTATGTGAAATTTGATTAAATAAAAAGTCTTATATAATAACAAAATGATATAAAATCATTAAAAATGATACTGGCATAAAAATTTGTGTCCAATAAACATAAGATTATTTATGTGGTTGCAATTAGCTCGTCATTTAATTAGTGACGCGTAACAAGGTTTCCGTAGGTGAACCTGCGGAAGGATCATTAATGTAATCCTTACCGTTAAAATAAAAACAAATAAAAAATTTAATCATTGCATGATTGAATAAAAAGTCTTGTAAAATAATAAAAACATTAAAAATGATACTGGCATAAAAATTTGTGTCTAATATATAGTACATTTTACTAAACAATAAACATAAGATTATTTATATGAAATTTGATTAAATAAAAAGTCTTATATAATAATAAAATGACTTGTCACATAACGCTGATATAAAATCATTAAAAATGATACTGGCATAAAAATTTGTGTCCAATAAACATAAGATTATTTATGTGGTTGCAATTAGCTCGTCATTTAATTAGTGACTCGTAACAAGGTTTCCGTAGGTGAACCTGCGGAAGGATCATTAATGTAATCTTTACCGTTAAAATAAAAACAAATAAAAAAATTTAATCATTGCATGATTAAATAAAAAGTCTTGTAAAATAATAAAAACATTAAAACTCATACTGGCATAAAAATTTGTGTCTAATATATAGTACATTTTACTAAACAATAAACATAAGATTATTTATGTGAAATTTGATTAAATAAAAAGTCTTATAATCTATAAATATAATATATAAAAGTCTTGTCATCTAACGCTGATATAAAATCATTAAAAATGATACTGGCATAAAAATTTGTGTCCAATAAACATAAGATTATTTATGTGGTTGCAATTAGCTCGTCATTTAATTAGTGACGCGAAACATAAAATACATGAAATCACTTGTTATATTTTTATTTACAACTTATTAAAGTAGAGATATAACAGGGATAATGAAATGTCGAAAGGATGCGATATAAATAGCTGCGGGTTCGATTTTCTTTTTCATTATTTTATGTTACCAAAAGGAAAAATATACTGGCAGAAGACTTGTGTCTAAATATGTATATTTTTCCAGACTATATTGGATTGCAAATTTAACTCGTAATATAATTAGTGACGCTAAAATAAAGGCATAAAATAATTGAAATCAATTTTTATATTTTTATTTACAACATAAGTAGAGATATAAAAACGATAATGAAGGATTGAAAGTATGCGAGGATTCGAGATGTTCGCCTTCTCTTTCGTTATTTTATGTTTTTGAGAACAAATCATAAACATAAAATTATGGTTGCACTTGTATAAAACTCTTATTAGTTTTTATATAAGTTAAGAAATTGTTCTTTTTTAGAACTAAGACATTCGCAACGGAAATTTTATGTTTTAAATTATAAAGAGGAGTGTTATTGAAGGAATTGATATATGCCAATTAAATTTTTGGTGTATTTTTGATTTCTTTCAATAAACAAATATATGAAACCGTTTATTACTAGTAAAAAATAATATCACTCTAAGCGGTGGATCACTTGGCTCATGGGTCGATGAAGAACGCAGCAAACTGTGCGTCATCGTGTGAACTGCAGGACACATGAACATCGATATTTTGAACGCATATCGCAGTCCATGCTGTAAGGTACTTTAATTTATAGTTAGAGTGCTGCTTGGACTACATATGGTTGAGGGTTGTAAGACTATGCTAAATAAGTTGCTTTTAATAAATTTATAATTTTTTAAAGCACATGTTGTGTTATTGGATACAGAAAGTATTTATAATACTAATAGCTAAAGATGTCAAAATACCTCTCATTGAATAAAATTAATGTAAATTATTTTATTTCGTTGAGGAAGGTCTAGCATAAAATCATTTGTGGAACTAGAATTGCCTCATTAAAGAAATAAAATTAAAAATAAACTATTAAAAGGGATCGTTCATTGGCGATGTGTTTAATGGATTTGACGGACGAAAAGAAAAATTTTATTCATGAATGAAGGATTTCTATATTTTTTTAATTTTTAAATAAATTTATAAATTTTTATACAACCTCAACTCATATGGGATTACCCCCTGAATTTAAGCATATTAATGAGGGGAGGAAAAGAAACTAACAAGGATTTTCTTAGTAGCGGCGAGCGAAAAGAAAACAGTTCAGCACTAAGTCACTTTGTCTTTATGGCAAATGTGAGATGCAGTGTATGGAATGTCAAATTTCTAGTATGAGAAATTAACGATTTAATTCCTTCTTAAATGAGGCCATTTACCCATAGAGGGTGCCAGGCCCGTATAACGTTAATGATTACTAGATGGCATTTCCAAAGAGTCGTATTGCTTGATAGTGCAGCACTAAGTGGGAGGTAAACTCCATCTAAAACTAAATATAACCATGATATCGGTACCGTGAGGGAAAGTTGAAAAGAACTCTGAATAGAGAGTTAATAGTACGTGAAACTGCTTAGAGGTTAAGCCCGATGAACCTGAATATCCGTTATAGAAAATTCATCATTATGATTTTAATATTAATAATATTAAAATAATGGTGTGCATTTTTTCTATAAAGGACATTGTAATCTATTAACATGAATTTATATATTTATGATAAGATCATTATGCGTAAGTTTATTCAAATTATTTTGCTTGCAATTTAATATAGAATAAATGCTTTTGATTTGATAAAGTGTTGATAGATTTGTTATATATGGTGCTTAAATATATTTATATATTTTATAATATCATATTAATCATTGATTATTATGTTTATTTTATGCACTTATATGATTAACAATGCGAAAGATTCAGGGTACCTTCGGGACCCGTCTTGAAACACGGACCAAGGAGTCTAACATATATGCAAGTTATTGGGAATAAATAGGCTAAAAACCTAGTTTTTAGCCTATTTATAATAGTCTATTAATTCAATCCCGGGGCGTTCTATGTAGTTATGTATAATAATATTTATATTATTTATACCTCTACCTAGAGCGTACCTTGAGCATATATGGTGAACTATACTTGATCAGGTTGAAGTCAGGGGAAACCCTGATGGAAGACCGAAACAGTTCTGACGTGCAAATCGATTGTCAGAATTGAGTATAGGGGCGAAAGACCAATCGAACCATCCAGTAGCTGGTTCCCTCCGAAGTTTCCCTCAGGATAGCTGGTGCATTTGAAATTATGTAAAATAATCTTATCTGGTAAAGCGAATGATTAGAGACCTTAGGGTCGAAACGACCTTAACCTATTCTCAAACTTTAAATGGGTAGGTTAGGTTAGGTTAAGCAGGCAGCTTGTATAGAGGGAAGAAAGAGAATAAGATAGCTCACTTGGGTCCATTATGTTGGTCCCTTTGTGATACCTGCAGATAAGAGGAGGGATAGACAGAGAAAATAGAAAACAAAATTAGACTGAGAAATTAGAGAAAGAAGTAAAAGAAGTGAGAAGTTAGAGAAAGAAGTGGGTAGAAGGTGGGAAGGTGCTAGCCGTGAAGGCACTATTGGACGTGACATATGTCGATGAGCAACTATGTCACTTCAGTTTTGGAGAGGGTTGGAAAACCATCCATAGTTCCTTAAAAAGGAGTTAATCCTGATTGCTTCCAGAGATGAAACACATGAGAGGCTTTCAAAACATCGTCGTCCCAGGTATTGTAGGCGACAGAGTTCTAATGCAGGGCAATGACAGAGAAGGTGTTCAACCGTTTCCTCCTCTTCTTCATCCTGGCAACTTCTACAGAAGTCATTATAAGGGATACCCATCCTGCTTGCATGGGCTCCAAATAAGCAATGCCCAGTGATTATTGCTATTAAGTCGCGTATCTGCGTTTTCTGCAGCCGAAATAGCGAGACCGTTTTCTTTTGGTCCATCGAGGGCTAGATTGTCCTTGCGATCGAGCAAGTCGACTCATTGGACCATCTGGCCTGAGCTGTGTTGTGAAGGGCAAAGTTGATGCGGTGTAAACAGGCTGAGAGGGGAATGCCACAATAGATGTCTATGGCATCATCGTGCAATAGTGTTCCCTTCTTGGCTAGTTCATCGGCAGCACAGTTGCCTTGATTAGTCCCATGTCCCCTCACACATTTAAGGGTGACTGTCGAATTATCCGCCATCTCATTTAAGGATGTCCGGCATTCAAGGACAAGATTTGATGTGCTATACACATCTATAAGGGACATGATAGCGGCTTTACTATCAGTACAAATCCAGATATCTCTGTCTGATATCCTGTGGTACTTTAGCCAGTTAGCCGCCTTTTTAATAGCAGATATTTCTGCTTGTATGACATTGCAGTCATTCGGAATTCTGAAACATATCCTAATTCCAAACTCCTCTATATAGACTCCACCTCCCACTCTCGTTCCCTTTTTGGAACCATCTGTGTAAACCAGTAAAGTTCGGGGAGTTAGAGAGTAACCCTCCGTCAAATCAAAGTGGAATCTTCGTGTGAAGAAGGGTGACGGGGTGCAGTAGTCTAAGAGCTCAGGAATAACATTCGTTGTTCCTAGAAGATTGGCATGTCCCCATGATCTATGGTTCCATGCACCTACAACATTTAGTCTAACAGCTGTCCTTAATGCCACATACCTGGCTAGTAGATCTACCGGTAACCAGTTAAGTATTGCAAAAAGTGCCTTCGTTGGTGTTGACTTGATGGCTCCAGTTATAAGGATCGCCATAGTGCGCAACACCCTTTCTATAATAGAGACGTTTGTCCTTAAATCTAGTGCTCTCCACCAGACAGTTGCACCATAAAATAATATTGGCTTGATTACTGCTTCAAGCAGCCAATTTACATTCCTTGGGCTCACTCCCCAGGTCGTGCCAATGGCTTTCTTACATACATATATTGCCGTCATAGTTTTGGACGCTCTAGCCTGAACATTCATTTTCCAGGAAAGTTTACTATCTAATATTATGCCTAGGTATTTCGCGCTATCAGATAGATTTAATGTTACCCCATTTAATATAGGTAGTCTGAAGGTTGGAACCTTGTATTTCCTTGAGAATAATACAAGCTCCGTTTTAGATGGATTCCAAAGCAACGGAGACAGTACCCCTCCTTGAGGGGTGCCTCTTATTGCTATCTTGGTGATTTTAGCTAAACCAAATGAGGATGATATTTCCCTATAACCTAACAGATTTGTTATAATGATTGAATGGTCAACCCCAACCTCCGTGAGAGATTGAGTTATTGCCAGCGGATTAATATTATTAAATGCTCCTTCAATATCCATGAAGGCCACCATAGTGTATTTTTTATGCTCCAAGGACTTCTCTATGTAGCCCACGAGCGAGTGCAGCGCCGTCTCAACAGATTTGCCCTTTGTGTAAGCATGTTGGGACGGGGAAAGGAGATTCTTATCGATTGTCATTCTTATGTGGATTTCGATAAGTCTTTCTAGTGTTTTGAGAAGAAAGGATGTTAGACTTATTGGTCTGAAATCCTTTGCTCTCGCATGTGACACTTTTCCTCCCTTGGGAATAAATATCACATTACACTTTGTCCATTGGTCTGGAATGTAAGACCAGGATAGACAGGCTTTATATATAGCTAAAAGCCATGGTGAATAAATTTAGGATAAGTTGTAGTTTTACTTTCTGGTCTGACGACTGCATGGTGTGGAAGGTAAAAAGAGTTATATTTGTTCTCTGAGAAATATTCACAAGATGTTGTTTCCTCCATATGATCAAGAGTGGTATATTCAGTAAGAACGTCGTTATACTGCGTACTTAATAAAGGGTCTTTTGACAACATTTGTTCCATTCGAGCATATTGACTGAGAGCAACATACCGCGAAGAACCTAAGAAGCGAGAAGTAGGAAAATCTTGCCTAAATGGCAATCTCACCATGTAACGACCATCCGATAGCCGTTTAGTTGTTTGTTGGTAAAATGTTTCGCAGTAATCATCTTCTGATGAAACAAGTCGAGGTGACTGAATTTCTTCCTGCTCCCAGAATTTCTTTACTAACAGGTCCAACTGTTCTTCAGAACTAACACATGTTGATAGCGAAAATATTGGCTGTGTCTGAATTGGGCCGCTAAGAACCCAACCGAATATTGTTCTGTACGCAGATGCAGAACCACAAATATCTCTTTTAATACCTTCAAGATTAATTAAACGCTCACTATCGTTCCCAAGGACCAAGTCGATTGGAGCCGAAATATTGAAATAAGGATCCGCTAGTTCAAGATTTGAAAGATCACTTATATTAGTAACATTAAACGACACTGACGGAATTTGATTTGTCACTTTAGGTAAAACTATAGCAGTTATTTTAAAACGGAAATTATTAATTTTTGATACTAAGACCAAATCACATTCCTTTTCAGCCTTTTGGCGTTGGCCTCCGATTCCCACAATTTCATAATGAGATTTTCTTGCGTTAATGTTTAAACGAGCCCTTACTTTCTCGGACAGAAAAGTTCGTTCAGAGCCGGGATCAATCAATGCTCGAATAGTGAACAATTCACCTCTACATTCAATTTGAACTAGAGCTGTTCGTAGCAATACGTTTGCATTATTTGTAGCATAATTAGCGTTGATTTGTGGAAAATTACTAGAATTAGAAGTTGAAGGTTAAATTATTAATTCATTAAGTTCGGGAATTTCAGCATTAATATTAGATACATTAGTATTAGACTTTTGAGGCTGATATGGATTCGCATTTTTATCTGGGAACTTTGGTTCCATATTATTTCGGGGATTATTTACAGAACGCATATGAAGCATGGTGTGATGCTTTTTCCCGCAGTTAAGGCAAGTATTTTTACTAGCACAATTTCTTTTAGTATGAGATTGCGACAAGCAATTATTACAAAATTGATTTTTAAAAACAAAATCTACTCTCTCTTGAATTGTAAGTTTACGAAATCGTGGACATATTCTCAAACTGTGATCTTGATCACACAATTTACATTTGTAATTAAGTTTTTCTTGGGATGCGTATAATTGCACCTTTTGCTTTGGCTCATTTTGGCTTAAAAAAGAAGATTTGGTATCTTTAATTGTAAAAATTCTTTCCACAACTTCGCATCTTTTGAGAAGAAACTCACTCAGTTGAGACCACTTGGGCAACTCTCTACTCGCGTTAAGTGATTGTTCCCACTGAGCTAAAGTTTCGTGCGGGAGTTTAGAATATATTAAATTTACTAGAATGGGATCCCAACCTTCTACTGAGACTCCTAAGGTTTGTAGCATTGCTATGCAATCAGAAACTGCACTGTGGATGTTTTGAAGGGATTCACTATCCTCTTTTAGAGCTGTGGGAATATTAAAAAGGTTTCTAATTTGATTATCGACTAATACTCGTACATTTTCGTAACGTAATTTAAGAGCTTGCCAGGCTAAAGTGAAATTGTTATCAGTTAAAGGGAATCTTTTGACTATTGCTCCTGCAGTTTCAGTGGTCTTGTTTCTGAGATGGTATAATTTTTCTGCCGGAGTTAGCCTGGGATGGTTTATATATACTGCCGTGAACATATCGCGAAATGCCGGCCAATCTTCGTAACCTCCTGAAAATATTTGTGTATCACACGGGGGAAGCTTCAGTCCAGTACTACAATGTTCGATTTGAGACGCTGAATCCACGCCTACTCGCGTATCATCTCTTTCTTTCGCCAATATTACTAAATCGAGAAGTTTAGAAAGTGTAGAATAATAAATGTCCATGCACGAATCATATTGTTGTTGAATGTTAGCTCTAACATCCTCCTTTTCATCAGAGAGCATAACTTCCTCAAAGGACTCTCCCACTTTAGCCCAACGTGAATCAATATCTTTTCTTTTAATGTCTAAAAGGGACTCGGAGTCGCCTGAGGACTCTTGGTCACATTTTTTGCAAATTGCAATCAAATTTTTCACGTCAAATGCGAATCGCCTCCGACTGACGGACATTTTTGGTTTGTTTGGTTTTCAGTATATTTCAGAGAAAAAAAAAATTAATTTTTTGCTTTGATAATTGAATAAAACAATTACCAAATAATTTAAATGTGAAATTTGGGTTTAAGATTCTTTTTTTGTTGCTTTTAAAACAGCTATAAAATTTATTACGGATACGATGGAAATACAACTGTAGAATAAGTCAGATTCAGATTCTAAACACTTTGTAAAATATAGCGTAAATCCCTTTTAATTTGGATATCTGAATGTACCTTTTTAATTCTTATCAAATCGTTTATAACTTTGATTTTTGAAAACCGCTTTGTTTGTTTGTGAATAATATTCTAAGCTAAGTAAGCATAAGGGAATCGAATCGAACAATAGAAACTTTCAACAAATTTTTAATAGATATTTATTTCACTTTTAATAAATTTTTACGAATATCAATGTAATAATTTTTAACGGCAAGTAGCAGATGAAATATTTTTAAATTTGAGATTTAATAGTATGAAATGTGAATATATTTGTTTTATTTGTGTAAAATTTTATTTAAAATTAATATTGTAACAAATTATTTTATCTCCCAATTTTTATTTTTTGTTAAATGTTATACCACTGTGCCACTGTAAATGATTTTTGTTTATTGTTGTATGTTAATTTCTAAATTGCCAAAACCAAGGTAAAATAAACTCATAGTATTATTTAAATAATTTGTTTTTTAAATTTTACACCATTAATAACGACTGTGCTAACAAGTGCATAAATAAGAACTTTGAAATTTTAACCAAATTGCCAATTACAAAGAGAAATAAATTTAAATCGTATTTTTTATGCATGTAATTTCTCTTTAATTTTATAGTGCATACATATATGTTTGCGCAGTCGCTGAAGACCTATAACAAACATGCCATTTATCACAAACACTCTCACTCCTTCATTCGTTATTTTTTATTTTTCTACAGAGCAGATGAAATTTAAATTTATTTAAAATGCATTAAAATGTTGAACTAATAAATATATTTTCTATTTTGTAGCAAAATTTTTTATTAACATAACCCACTGTGTGGTTTTTGTTTGTTTCTTTTGTTTTACAAGAGCACAAGAAATTTAATAAATATATTTTCTATTTTGTAGCAATTTTTTATTAACATAACCCACTGTGTGGTTTTTGTTTGTTTCTTTTGTTTTACAAGAGCACAAGAAATTTAAATTTATTTAAAATGCATTAAAATTGTTGAACTAATAAATATATTTTCTATTTTGTAGCAATTTTTTATTAACATAACCCACTGTGTGGTTTTTGTTTGTTTCTTTTGTTTTACAAGAGCACAAGAAATTTAATAAATATATTTTCTATTTTGTAGCAATTTTTTATTAACATAACCCACTGTGCGGTTTTTGTTTGTTTCTTTTTGTTCCACAAGAGCACAAGTAAATAGATGATCATCAATATTAAGAGTATTTGTGTATGTACGATGTTTAATCTCTGCTTTTTTTTTTGCTGTATTAAGATAGGAATGGTGGTGGTTTTTTGACAAAATTTAACACTCTCCTATTTACTTATGTTTTTTTTTTCTTTCAGAGATTAAATAGGTCACTGAACTTGAAAATGTAACATTTTTCAAGGTTTTTCTTATTGGATTTTTGTTGTTGTTTTTTTTTCACTCTTTTGCAGTTTTAGGCAAATGAAAATTGGCAACTGATAAATTATTTATGCACTTTTAATTTTTCACCTTTGGCAATTTACCTAAGTATATACATAGGATTTATTTATTTATTTTTTGTATAGGTGAGTTATTTGATTTTAATTAATTTTTTAACTTTTAATTTTAAGGTTTTTAGAAAATTTAAGGAAACGATTAAAAAGAGATTTTTTACCTTTTAGATATTCAATTTTAACTTAAAATTTTCTTCAGGATTCTTTAAACTTTAATTATTATTTAATTTTGGCTATTCCTTTGGGTTTTGCAATTTTTAAGTATTTATGTATGTATGTACATTTATGTATGTAAATATGTAGGCACTTATTAGTTTTTTATATTTATTTTGGCACTTTAATAAGAGAACAATTTTGGGAAATTTTATTTTTAGAAATTTTTAAATTGTATCACTTTCTTTGGGCACTTTTTAGAATTTTTCTTTTAAGTTGGGGAAACTTTTTTATTTTTTAAAAAAATTTTTCTTTTTTAGTGTGGAAAACTTTTCAATTTAAATTTATTTGTTTTAAGGGATTTTTCTATTTAGTTATGTATGTAAGTAGTATATATGTATGTATAAGAAATTTTTCTACTTACATTGCCATTTTTTTAAAAAATAGTGTTTTATGTATGTTTGTAGGTAGTACTTGCGTTCGTTACTTTTCTTCCCGGCTTTACCTTGCTGATGCAGTGGATTTTTCTTGGATAGGTTACCAGTTCACTGTTAAGAAGGACCATGAATAATTTTAGGATAAGTTGAAGGATTTATTGTCAAATTAATAAATCCTTTTTTTTTTGCTTATAATTTCTCAAGCAATGAGAAATTATAAGGGCGAGAGATTTTTGTAATGAAATAAAAGAAATTAAACCAAAGGAATTAGTGTACGAGCAAGAGTTAAGAAATAAAAGCAAGAGATGCTTACCAATTTGATGTAGAAATATGAGTGAGTATTTTATTTTTTAATATTATGCCGCGAAGGCTTTTTAGTACACAATTATTGTTTCATTTTCAGTTGTTTCATTTTTCCAATATTGGTGATAACAAGTAAATTAGTTATAATAAAATTCATTGAATATAAAAAACGCTAGAAACTATTTATAACAATATTTCTTTTAATTAAAAATTCATTTAGAAATATAACATAATAATAATTATAAGTAATTAAATATAAAAGAAAATAAAAACTATATGCTAATTTGTCCGCATGGTGTTACCAGATCCAGATTATTCTGAAGATCAGCGGGAATTATGCCATCCGGCCCTGGGGCCTTATAGGGATGGAAACTTTTAATAGCCCATTGCAACCTATCCGCATCAATGATTACGGTATGAGGTACAAGGCTAGATTGGACGGAATTGTGTTGCCGTTCCGTAATGGATTGACATCCTGGAAAGTGGGTTTCCATAAGGACTTCCAGTGATTCCTGTGCACTGGTTGCCCATGTGCCGTCTGTTTTTTGGATATATCCAGGAATAGGCGCTTGTTTGGCCAGTATTTTACGCAGTCTGTTAGTCTCAGAAAAATTTTCAATGCCACTGCAAAAATCTTTCCATGACTTACGTTTAGCGTTTCTGACCTGATTTTTGAACTTATTCATCGAAGATTTGTAGAGTGACCAGTTTCCGGTCCTCTTTGCTTCGTTGAAAAGCCTGCGGCATATCTTGCGGGATTCGGCTATTTCTGTAGACCACCATCGTGGTTTTCGATTAACGCGCTGGACCGATGGTTTACATGACCTATCAGTTGCGTCTTTAAAGGCATCTGTGATTGTTCTCACAGCATTTTCAATGTGCTTAGTGTCCCTAATTTCGTAGGGATGCGTAATTACGTTCGTGAGAAACACGCTTTGTTCCTCCCAATTCGTTCTGCGTCTATTTTTATAGACTGTGGTCGAAACCTTCTTCCAACTAATAGTGAAGACCAGGTAACGGTGGTCGGAGAAGGAGCAGTCATCTGAGACTTTCCAATTCTCGATTAAAAGTGCATGATGTGTGCTAACTAGCGTGATGTCCAAAACCTCCTGTCTGTTTGATACAACAAAGGTAGGTTCGGACCCCCTATTCGCAATTTCTAGATTGTTTTTAAGTATAAAATCAAAGATACACTCACCTCTGAAGTTTGTGTCGGAGCTACCCCAGATTTGGTGATGCGCATTTGCGTCAGCGCCCATTACTAAAGGAACGCCTTTCGCCTTTGCTGCTCTGGCCATTTTGTTAACCAGGCTGCTGGGTGGGGATTCTGCTTGGTCGTGTGGCATATACGTGGATGATATCCACACTGCTGATTTTGCATCCTCCCATACTGCAGTCACCGTATCTTCATCACTGTAATCAGATAAAATGAAGATATTGAGGTGTTCTTTTGCTAAAATACAGGCTCTAATATTTTTGTTATTGTTACCTGCTGTTGTTGCATACATCAATTTGTAGCCTCGTGCGTTAAGTCCACATATTTTGCCGCTATTGATCCACGGCTCTTGGATTAACGCTATATCTTCACCTCGTTCCATAAGGCGAAGAATTAATGCAGCAGAAGCTGCCTTGGAATGGTGAAGGTTAACTTGAATCGCCTTCGCCATCGTTGTCGGGATCGTAAATGACAGTGACGTCTATGTCTTCTGGATCTGATTCCAGAAGCGCATCTTCGTCCTCCGCAACACCCAGACGCTCAAAGAGCTCCCCAACCAGACATGATTCTGATTGAGAACTCTCTGCAGTCTCTGAGTTCGCGGGGTCATTCACCTCCTCGTTTATGGCCATAGTTTGTCGGCTGATACATTCAGTCACGCCTTTACCTTGCGACCCCACCAGTTTGTCGCTGGAGGTTTCGGGGTTGGTTTTGTCATCACCTCGATAGATGCTCAGCTTGATACTGTCGTATCCATAAAATATTTTGCCTTGCTTCTTTCGAAGTGGTGACAAAGAGTCCTTATTAAGGACGACAACCGCCTTTCTGGTCAGACCCACCGGTTCGGAAACTTTCACCACTTTCCAGTCGCTGGTCGGTAGGTCACGATTTCCTCTCCGGATGATCGCCAGAATCGTCGCAGGGTCGTGAGGTTCCCTAGGTATGATTGCGACGGATCTCGGTCTGCGAGGGATTTCACCTACCGGAACCACGTCCAATCTCGCACCTGGCCACACTTCCCCTAGGGACGTAACATCCTGCTTAAGTTGAATAGCTGAACCCTCACTTGAGCATGAGAGCAGCTTGATATGGCCTTGGAACCAGCCAGCATCCACATTTTGGGGTACCTGGCTTGATTCGTCGGCAAGAAATTTGGCATATTGTTCCAGCAACTTGATCCGGATCATCCCCACTTTTCGCGAGAGATAGCACCGTCACAAACGCTTTTGTCGATAATAGCCCTTATCAGTGGGTCTTTAGCAACCTCACTGTAAGGCCTATTGACGACTCTGGATTGAGTGCTACTGCCTGAAGTTTTTGGACGTTTGGTGTCCGGTTGGATATTTTGCTGCTGGGATTTCTCCTCTCCCGACCGTTGCCTCTTCGGCGCTGTCGATGTAGATGGTCTTTCTACATCGACATCGAGATTGGGGTTGTCCGCAGCAGCTAAATGGGCTTTTGCCCAGGCAAGGGAAGATTTTTCTTCCTTTGAAAGTTTTTCGGAGGGCAAACTTCCGAGTTTGTTTACCAATCTTTGGGCGGCACGCCCTTCAATGAAGGCCTTTCTGGACAGATTTTTGCGGTCTTTTGGGGCTACATCGACTGCCGTTTGGGCGCAAGTGAGTGCCTGGGCTGAACTTGCTGCCTGGACAGAAGGTTCAGCTGGCAGAGTTACCGCAGGGTTGCACACGGGTTTAACCGTGGCACCCGAAGTAGGGATTACTGCTGGTTTATTACCAGCATAGGCCTTCGAGGTACCGACTGAAAAGTCGAGAGGTACCTCGTTAGAGTTAACCACAGCTGAAGTTGTAGCTGGGTGTTCATTGCATTTGGCCAGCTCAGGTTTCCCCTGCTGGTCTCCTGCATTTGAGTTGTCCGCAACAGCCGGCTTATGTTGGTCTGTTGGAACCCCACTGCATTCAGCAGGCAAGGGTTTCCCCTGCCCACCGTCAGCGATTTTTTGTTCTTGTTTGTTTTTGTTATTATTATTGTTCTTTTCGTTTTCTGTATTGGTCTTATTGTTTTTATTTAAGTTTTTCATTTTTGTTCCCACGAGTAAGCGCGTAAGGGGTTAGACAATCCATGCAGAGACGGCGTACATGGACTAGGCAACTAATTTTTTACACCCGACTCGTGCCTTGGCGTCGAGGGGAGCTGTTAAAGACTAGTCCTCTTTTACCACTAACTAGCCACTCAGATTCTCGGCACTGCTACCTTCACCTTAATCTTACAAGTGGGTCAATTTTGGTCCGCGGGTTGAACTAATCAGCTGACCGTTTAAAGATGCAAGCACTCCCCTAAACCATTTGTTCAATGTATCCAGGGGTATGACTGGCATTCTGAGATCTCCCACACATGGCACCATTATGGGTGGATGGTTTCCATGCCCAAGAGATCCCAGAAAAAAAAACGGTCTGATTAGCCCAACCTTGTAGTGCCCAGACCCTGTGCAACTGTAGAGCAGAATCCACAGAGCCCAGGCTCTACCCGAGCCCCGTCATACATCATGCGACCATTATGGTGGTGTATCGCAGGAGATATAACACGACTCGCCCCCCTATCCGCCACCTGGGGACGCGTTCGATGGGAGATCGACAACTCCACACGGTAATGGGTAAGAACCTCACCTTTCTTGGTATGAAGGTTGTGGTTGTGATATAATGTGCCCAGTGGGCCACTTTTGGTAAGCAGAACTGGCGCTGTGGGATGAACCAAACGTAATGTTACGGTGCCCAAATTAACAACTCATGCAGATACCATGAAAGGCGTTGGTTGCTTAAAACAGCAGGACGGTGGACATGGAAGTCGTAATCCGCTAAGGAGTGTGTAGCAACTCACCTGCCGAAGCAACTAGCCCTTAAAATGGATGGCGCTTAAGTTGTATACCTATACATTACCGCTAAAGTAGATGGTTTATGTTCAATCTTGGTTGAATTAATAAACTTTGAAACTTTAGTGAGTAGGAGGCGCCATGGAGCTGCCATTGGTACAGATCTTGGTGGTAGTAGCAAATAATCGAATGAGACCTTGGAGGACTGAAGTGGAGAAGGGTTTCGTGTGAACAGTGGTTGATCACGAGTTAGTTGGTCCGAAGTTCAAGGCGAAAGCCGAAAATTTTCAAGTAATAATGAAAAGTAATAAATATTATATATTTTTTACATAGTATTTTACCTCTTGAATAATTTTGAACAAAAGGGAATACGGTTCCAATTCCGTAACCTGTTGAGTATCCGTTTGTTATTAAATATGGGTCTTGTGCTCATCCTGGCAACAGGAACGACCATAAAGAAGCCGTCGAGAGATATCGGAAGAGTTTTCTTTTCTGTTTTATAATCGTACTACCATGGAAGTCTTTCGAAGAGAGATATGGTAGATGGATTAGAAGAGCATGACATTTACTGTTGTGTCGATATTTTCTCCTCGGACCTTGAAAATTTATGGTGGGGTCACCCAAACTTCTCAACAAGCCATACCAATATCCGCAGCTGGTCTCCAAGGTGAAGAGTCTCTAGTCGATAGAATAATGTAGGTAAGAGAAGTCGGCAAATTAGATCCGTAACTTCGGGATAAGGATTGGCTCTTGAGATAGTCGGGCTTGATTGGGAAGCAATAACATGGTTTATGTACTCGTTCTGGGTAAATAGAGATTCTCGTATCTTGTTCCCCGGATAGTAGTTACGTAGCCAATTGTGGAACTTTCTTGCTAAAATTTTTAAGGAATTATTGCAAGATATATTCCTTTTAAATTATAACGACTATCAATTAACAATCAATTCAGAACTGGCACGGACTTGGCGAATCCGACTGTCTAATTAAAACAAAGCATTGTGATGGCCCTAACGGGTGTTGACACAATGTGATTTCTGCCCAGTGCTCTGAATGTCAAAGTGAAGAAATTCAAGTAAGCGCGGGTAAACGGGTGCTGTTTGTTTTTTGGTAGTGAATTTTGTAGTGCGGTTATTGACACTATCGTTCGGGGTAGCGCCTTGCTTTTTGTTTCAAAAGAAGGCTAGTTGTCTAACGTATCCGTCGGTGTATATATCGTCGGAATCGGTTGGTGGATTGCAAAGATATAGTCGGATTCGTCTCGGCGTCCATTTTGGAAAATCCCTTGTACTTCGGTGCTTGGCTTTTTTGTTGACGGCGGCATACCTGGCCGGCCAAACTGTGGTCCCTTTTTACACTTGGAAGTGTTTTGTTAAACACAGTGTTTCGACGTGATAACTTCAGGAGTGTGACATAGATTGTGTCTTGACATATATCTCGACATAAATTTTTGTCTTGACATCTGTCTTGACATAAATATTTCATTTTTTGCCGTTTTTGCAGTTTTTAAGGTAAATTTGCATTTTTATATCGTTTTTGCATTTTTATTTTGTTCGTGAGCGCTATGCCAGCTGAGGGCAAGCGCGGGCCGAAGGGTGATGCGTCGGATGTCACCACGAATGGTTTAGAGCGTTCGGTGTCGGTGAATGTTCGTCGTGTACGTCACTCAGACAGCGATATGTCTGGTTCTGAAGGTGCCATGAAGTCGACAGGAGAGAAGCGTTTCAAGCCTGGTTCACCAAAGGCAAAGAAAGCTGCTGCTGCCGCTGCTGCTGATGCTGATGCTGCTAGGGCTGCTCAGGCTGCTGGTGTCGGTACTGACGAGGCTGGAATGATAACTACTGGCTCTAATGTGTCGGCTATGAGTGTCGGCAAGGATTTTACAGTGCCTGTTACAGAGAGAAAGGCCAGGCCCAGGAAGAAGGCGTTAGTCTCTGTGGGTGTAAAGTCGGATGTGACGGTATCCGATTTGAAGGAAGTCACGAATGGCCTTATGGGAGTCGTAATGAGAGAGGAGGTTGATGCGGGGCTCGCACGGCAGGTGCTCGAGCATGCTTCCAAGTATGAGGTTTTACTAATGCGACTTCTCATGGATAATGAGCGGTTGAGGGGACGCCTTGATGTTGCAGGGTCTGTTGCTGTCGCTCCAGCTGGTCAAGTTCTTGGTGCGCCAAGGGCTCCTGTGGGCTTGTTTAAGCCGAGTAATATTGCTGTTGGTGCTGTCGGTGCGGCCAGTGCTTCTCCGGTGCCTAAGCCGGTGGAGACTTGGTCTGTTGTGGTGCGAGGTAAGGGTGTTTCATCCAAGGACGTCGTCGAAAAGGTAGTGGGGGAGGTTGGAGCTACACTTGGTGTACGCGTTCATGGTGTCCAGCCGTTGAAGGATGGTGGTGCTGTTATCCGCACCCCATCTGTTGCTGAAAGGGAGAAAATTGCCGCAAATGCCAAGTTTGCTGAGGTCGGGTTGGAAGTGACGGTTGTTGACAAACTGGGACCGAAAGTCGTCATACAGCGGGTTCATTCCGAAATTTCTCCGGATGAACTGATGAGTGAGCTGTATGAGATGAACTTTAAGGAAAGTATGACCCCCGAAGTTTTTAAGAAGAGCGTGCGCCTGGTGAGTAGTCCATGGAAGACGAACACCGGTGGTTACACTAATGTGATTTTGGAGGTGACCAGGAAGGTCATGGAGCAATTGGTGGCAGAAGGTGCTTACGTCAAGTGGTTCCGCTTCTCTGTGCGGGCCCAGGACATAGTTCAGGCATGCTATCGCTGCCTTGGTTTTGACCACCGGGTTCGCAATTGCAGGATGCAGGAGGATGTTTGTCGCCATTGTGGCTTGACCGGTCACTGGGCATCTCAATGTCCAAACCCGATGAGATGTAGAAATTGTGCCTTTAAGGGTCTTCCTGCAGACCATACGATGATGTCTGCTGCGTGCCCAATAATCGCAGCAAGGACCGCCAGAGCGAACGCGCGTCACTAAACCGGTATTCATTATGGCTTTGCGCATTATACAATATAATTGCCAGCAGGCGTATGCGGTGGTATGTGAGTTAGGGCAGATGTTGTGCAATTTGGAAGTGGCAATTGCACTTGTACAGGAGCCGTATTTCTCGGGTGGCTCTGTTCGGGGTTTACCGGGGGGAATGCGAGTTTTTACGGACGCTGGGGGAAACTCTGCAATTATTATTGTGGACAAGGACATTGACTGTACGGTTGTTAGTTCTAGCCAGTGGGGGGTTTGCGTTCGCGCAAAAGGGTGGTTTGGTGAGATGTATTTGGCTAGCATCTATTGTAGGCATGGCGACTCTCTGGAACCGTTTCTGAGGTATATGGATGGCCTGCATGGACGCTAACGCATCTTCTCCCATGTGGTTCTCTAAGATGCCAAGGCTTTCGTCTTGTCATCGGAACCGTGTGAGAGGTCAGATGCTCTGCGAATGGTTGCTTTCTGTGGGTGGGGGTGTTCTCAATGAGCCGGGCGATTTGTATACTTTCGATGGTCCAGGGGGCGTCAGTGACATCGACGTGACGGTCGCAAATGGGGCGGTGATGACTGAGTTTGACTTTAGGTGGAGGGTGTGTGACGGGTGGGGGATAAGTGATCATAATCCGATTGAGATTACGGTTACTTCAAGAAGTCGGGAACGTACTAGGGAGACGTCGTTACCTCGTAGGTGGCGACTTTACACTGTGGACTGGGACTTTTACTCGGAATGTTTTAGGGCGGCTGCTTTAGAGCAGCCAATAGATGACTTTAGGGCACTGACAATAGATGAGCAGGTCAGTAGAGTGGATGTGCACAGTTAATGATGCACTGCTTGGTCGATGTCGCAAGACTAGACTGAGCAAGGTCAAGTGGTGGACCCGTGAGCTAGATACGATGCGGAGGAATGTCCGACACCTCAGGAAACATTTCCAGAGGGGTAGGCGTTCCAATGTTGAAGATCTGGCTCAGCGAAAAGCTGATTTCCTCGCTGGCCTTAGAACGTACAAGGACGCTATAGTTAGGATTAAAGAGGACGAATGGAGGAGTTTCGTACGGGACAATAGGGATGACCCCTGGGGTACGGTTTACCGTATCTGCAGGGGTAAGAATAGGCAGGTAGACTTAGCTTCCCTTCAGGTTGGCAATGTTACTTTGTCATCTTGGAGGGAATGTACTGACGAACTTTTGGGGGTTTTCTTTCCAGCGGCGGAGTCAGGTGGTGATCCTCCTCTCATTAGGGAGGTAGCTACCCCTCCAAATCTGGTAAGATCGGAAATCTTGGACAGTATCAGCCGGGTCAGAAGTAGAAAGTCGCCAGGTATTGACGGTATGACTGGAGAGATGTGTAAAAGCATCTGGAAGGCCATACCTGAATACTTGGAAGCAATCTTTGGGAAGTGCATTAGTTAGGGCTATTTTCCTGATGCTTGGAAGTGTGCTCGTGTTGTTGTTCTCCTAAAGTCTCCCGATAGAGTGAGGAGTAATCCCCGCTCTTATCGGGGCATCAGTCTCTTGCCAGTACTTGGAAAAGTGCTGGAAAGAATAATGGTGTCTCGACTGAAGGAGAGCAATGCCGAGGGCATTTCTGAGTTCCAATTTGGTTTTAGGGAAGGTAGGAGCGTAGAGGACGCTTGGGTACACGTCCAAAATAATGTAGGTAGCTCGACTGCCAAACATGTCTTAGGCATATTTGTGGATTTTAAGGGTGCGTTCGATTATCTTTCTTGGGAAGGGGTTCTTGATAGGTTAGTGGCAGTAGGGTGTCGACAGCTCTCCCTTTGGAGGAGCTATTTCAGGTGTAGGAAAGCTTGTATCGTAGGTACCAGCGAAACGGTTTGGAGGGATGTTGTCCGCGGTTGCCCGCAGGGGTCCATCTGTGGTCCATATATTTGGAACATAATGATGGATTCCCTTTTAAGGCGCCTCGGCTGTTCTTACAAGCTGTGTGCGTATGCGGATGAATTGCTCATCCTGATTGAAGGACCGAGTCGTATCGATCTGGAGAGAAAGGGTGAGCAGGCCATGCGTGACGTAAATGCGTGGGGTGATCAGGTAGGTGTCAGTGTGGCACTGGATAAGTCCGTGACAATGTTGCTTAAGGGCAGATTGTCACGGGGTCACCCACCGTATATTCGATCTGGTGACACTAGTCTCAGGTATGTTAGAGAGGTCAAATACCTTGGAATAGTGATGAGTGAGAGGATGAATTTTCTCGTTCACTTCTCTCATGTACGAGACAAGCTTGCTTCTGTTGTAGGAAAGGTTGAACGCATCCTTAGAAGTGACTGGGGCCTTGGTAAGCGTGCTGTCCGTACCATTTACGATGGGCTTTTCGTTGCTTGCGCGGCGTTTGGTGCACCTGTGTGGTATAAGACGGTTATGCTTACTCTGGGCAGGGACAAGGTCTTGACGTGTCAGCGTATTGCTTTGCTGGCGTGCATGCCAGTTTGTCGGACTGTATCGACTGACGCACTACAGGTTTTGCTAGGTGTACCCCCTCTTGATTTGGAAGCAATACGTCGTGCTATTGCTTTCAAGATCAGGAAAGGGTTACCGCTTCTAGAGCATGATTGGGTTTCTGTTTCTGACTTGGTTGATGGGGAGAGTAGGAGAAACAAGGCTCTGTTAGATGAGTGTCTTGTGTCTAGGTGGAGGACGAGGTGGACGAACAGTGACAAAGGGCGGGCAACGTATGAATTCATACGTGACGTGACGTTCGTACGTGAACGCCCAGATCTTGGTTTCGGCCTGAGTCTGGGATTTTTACTGACGGGACATGACTCGCTTAATGCATTCTTGCATAAGCGAGGCTTGTCTGATACACCGGACTGTAGGTGTGGGAGGGGACCGGAGGACTGGAAGCACATACTTACGGAGTGCTCAAACTATGATGACATTAGAGATTTAGATGGTATGGGCATAACTCATACCGGGGAGGATATGGATTTTAGTAGGGCCTTAGAGGACGATCGGACTTTTGGCAGGTTGGGCGTTTACGCCCGGCTTGTCTTTAATAGGAGGAGAACGGGACGTTAGTGGAGGTGATCCCGACAGGTCGCCCGCGGATACGGTTTCCTGTACCCTGCAGGCCTCCCTACCGCCTTCATCTGCCTGTATATGCTCGCTGCCGCCGTCGATGTAGCCGTTTTTGCTGTGAGATGTTTCTTCCTATTGCTGTGATGTTTCTTGCTGGTGCCTTTTTATTTGCTGAACCCCCCTGCTGCCTCTATGCTGCCACTATGCTGCCTCTATGCTGCCTCTATGCTGTCTCTAGCTGTTTTTGGTGTTTTTATGTTCAGTTATCCGTGAGGATGCTGTTTTTCTATTTTGTTTTGTTTTGTTTTCGTTTTGTTTGTTTTTGTTGCGTTGTGGGCCACCAGTCCCGAACTATTTTGGGTTCAACTGGGAGTAACCTATTTATATGGGTTACGAAGTCTGACCGGAGTCTTTAATCTGGTACCACAGGTGTCAGGAGCCCCTGGAACTTGTTCCAGCCTGACAATGGTGCGGCCCTTCGGGGAGTAACGTGGTGGCTGTGGTTTATACCCAAATCGCGGGGAGAGCGCTAATTTGCTCGGTGTGGAGTTGCATTACAACCGGGTGCCGTGACCCATAGATCGGTAGGAGTTTTAGATGGGCTCCGCTCCTAAGCAAGGGGGAGACCATGTCCAAATGCATGGCTCGAATTGCTACTCATGCGTATTTTGCATGGGGGCATTGGTAGACACATTGTTTCCACCCGGTGTTTAGAGCACCGTGGGATTAGGCCATTGTGGCAGGTACCCACGTTAATCTAGAACACATCTGTCCCTATCTACTACCCCCGGGGGTTCCAAATGTCACTGCAGTAATGGCAAATGCTTTGACGCGGTCCACTCGGGGAAAATAGGGGCACCAGACGCTAGGGTTCCTAGAGCCTGAATCTGGAAGAAAAGGTCTGTTGTTTTAACACGGGTCCTCTTCGAGGCCTGACCAGTGCCCAAAGGACTGGTACCACGGGAATCGGTAGCCCCACAGAGAGCCTATCCTCTCTGTGACCGGTTATTGGTGAGGTCCCCTTCGGGGGTACACGTGGTGGTTGTGGTTTAAGATCGATTAAAGCAGATGTGGTGCATGGTCGATCAAGTGTGCTGTTGCACTCTCAACAGACGGAGTTTGGATAGTCTCCAAACCCCTAAGCAAGAGGTTATAATATGGATCTAGGCTTGCCTTGGAAAGGCTTGCCATATTGTATAAATTGCTACTCATTGTGACTGTACTGTATACACACAAATTGCGATTGGTGGCAATCGTAAAGTGTTGTTATACTACACAATGGGGGCGCTAGTCTACGTCTTTATTTCACTCGGTGTTAAGAGCACCGTGGGATAAAGCCATCGTGGCAGGAGCCGACGTTAATCTTGAACACATCTGTCCCTATCTACTATCTAGCGAAACCACAGCCAAGGGAACGGGCTTGGAATAATTAGCGGGGAAAGAAGACCCTGTTGAGCTTGACTCTAATCTGGCAGTGTAAGGAGACATAAGAGGTGTAGAATAAGTGGGAGATACCGGTCTTTCGGGAACTTTGTCAACAGTGAAATACCACTACTCTTATTGTTTCCTTACTTACTGGATTAAGTGGAACGTG
This sequence comes from Phasia obesa, assembly GCA_949628195.1. Taxonomy (NCBI): domain Eukaryota; kingdom Metazoa; phylum Arthropoda; class Insecta; order Diptera; family Tachinidae; genus Phasia; species Phasia obesa. The sequence goes on from CATIVE010000494.1 coordinate 27,806, forward strand.
TATCATTTCTTAGCCATTATACGAATATATTTATATATCTTATGGTATTGTGTTATGATGCAAGCTTCTTGATCAAAGTACTAACAGTTAGTTATATAATTGTAAACAAATTTTAATGAGATAATGGCATTTCGGTGCTATTGTCAATATTTAAATTTTGGTATAACTCCCAATACTCGGGTATGATCCAATTCAAGGACATTGCCAGGTAGGGAGTTTGACTGGGGCGGTACATCTCTCAAATAATAACGGAGGTGTCCCAAGGCCAGCTCAGTGCGGACAGAAACCACACATAGAGCAAAAGTGCAAATGCTGACTTGATCTCGGTGTTCAGTACACACAGGGACAGCAAAAGCTCGGCCTATCGATCCTTTTGGTTTAAGGAGTTTTTAACAAGAGGTTACCACAGGGATAACTGGCTTGTGGCGGCCAAGCGTTCATAGCGACGTCGCTTTCTGATCCTTCGATGTCGGCTCTTCCTATCATTGTGAAGCAAAATTCACCAAGCGTTGGATTGTTCATCCATGCAAGGGAACGTGAGCTGGGTTTAGACCGTCGTGAGACAGGTTAGTTTTACCCTACTAATGACAATATGTTATTGCAACAGCATTCCTGCGTAGTACGAGAGGAACCGCAGGTACGCACCTATGGCACAATACTTGTTCGAGCGAACAGTGGTATGACGCTACGTCCGTTGGATTATGCCTGAACGCCTCTAAGGTCGTATCCAAGCTGGCTGCAATGATTAAAATGGGGCAATTGCATTGTATGGCTCTTAAACCATTTAAAGTTTGCAAAACCTTTGTAAACGACAATGGATTTGTGATGCCAATGTTATTTGTAACATAGCAAGTTCAGGAGGATATTATCACCTGTACGCCGCGCTAGTTACATATAAAAACATTATTTAATACAATGACAATGCCGAGAATCAATTGTAAACGAGTTTTGTAGCGGGCAAGGTGTTGTAAGTGGTAGAGCAGCTGCCATACTGCCATCCACTGAAGCTCATCCTTAGCTTGATGATTCGATCAATAACTTATATTGTATAATTTTTTATATAATATAAATATGACGAATGCATAATGTTAATATTGATTATATGATATACTGTTTTTATATTCTAAAAATGCTCTATCATTAATCAGTCAAAAAAAGAAAAAGAAACTCATTAAATGCAAAATATGTATGAATTATAAAAATATAACTTTATTCTATGATAGGACAAGTTGTATTAAAATATATTCAAATATAATATTAAATATGACTTAGAAATATTCAATTTTAAATATGACTTTGTTCTATGGTAGAACAAGTTGTTAAAACCAAAAGTACATAAATATAAAAGTACATTATATATATATTTTAAATATATTATTTCATATTTAATATATATTGAAATATTCTAAGACAGAACAACTTGACAGAAATATATAATTTTAAATACGATTTTGTTCTATGATAGAACAAGTTCTTAAAAGCAAAAGAACATAGTATTAAAATAGTTTTAAAATAGAAGAGATTTAGAAGATATTTATAATAATTTTAATATTTATTTAATATTATATTTATTTAATATTTATATAATTGTCTATTACTGCTAAAAATTGACAATAGCACTCTTCTCAATATGTTTAATGACACTTCTCCAACAATTGCAAACCAAAATTGAGGGGTTAATTAAATTTTGTATACAATAAAAAAGCTAAAATAGTATGTCAATTTTGTTTTTTCAACTTATGTTTTACAAAGAAAATAAAAAATTAGAGATTTACTTATCCTATATAATAAATTCATAATAAAATAATTTCATATAATATACTCACAAAATAAAAATTTTTAACTTATAATAATATGCGGAAAAACTCTATTTATATTATCGAAATAATTTTCAAATACAGGAAAAAACAATAGAAATATTTATCACTTATTATTAAATTGTCTATTACTGCTAAAAATTGACAATAACTAGCACATTAGCACTCTTCTCAATATGTTTAATGACACTAATCCAACAATTTAAAACCAAAATTGAGGGGTTACAAAATTTTTGTATATCAAAAAACAAAATTTGCGGCAAAGTTACTTGGAACTATCTCTATGATATCGTGCATTTAGCTTAAGTTAAGCTAAAATAAGGTGTCAATTTTGCTTTTCAAACTGATGTATAACATGGCAAATATCATATTATTATT